>JAQZBX010067111.1:0-16013 GCA_029593785.1 Cabassous unicinctus
GGCCATCCTCTGAGACCAGACCCCAGAGCTGGGAGCTGGGCCCTGGGAGCCCTCTAGCACCCTCCCCGCTCCCGCCCCAAGTGTCCTCAGCCCCCGTCTGGCTTGGGAAGGCCAGCATCTCCCACAGGATGTGGCTGTCTGGCTGGCTGCAGCCTCCACCACATCCCTTCTGGGCACTGTCCAGGCCTGATGCTGAGGATCGCTGACCACGGAAGAGACCCCACCCTCTGTCCCCATCACGGCCACTCTGGCTCGGCCCCCTGTCCACACAGTCCTTTCTTCCTGCTGAAGTGGGTCAGCGCCACCCAGGGAAACCAGACCTCCACTCTCCTCTGAGCCCAGCTGGGCTCTCAGGCTAGAGGGAGGGCTGACGAATGGCCTCCAAGCCCCCAGAGGGCCAAGGCAGGCTGGCAGGAGGTCTGGCCCAAGGGGTCTTTTGGTGGCTGCAGGCCTCCTGGTCCCCAGTTTTTCTCTGTGGTCTGGGCCCCCTCCCTGGTGGCCCCCTAGCGAGGAGCTGTCTGCAGATAATCAGGGAACAGATTCCCAAAGAAGGAGGAAAAAAAAGCACTCAGGCGCCAGACAGGATCCTTATCTTCTGGGGTGGAATGTCAGAGGCAGCAGCAGGCAATGGGGCAGGGAGTCCCGGGAGGGAGGTCCCGATTGTGCAGCCCTGGGAGGGGTGGGGCTTAGGGACCCGCCCTGGGCTCTGGGGAGGGCGGGGAGGAGGGGGAGAGAGGCAGCAGGGGATGGCCTGTCCTGGCCAGCAGAGCCCGAGGCCTAAGGGGAATCTGGCCTACCAAATCCTTGCCCTCGAGTCCAGCTCTCAAGAAAGGTCTCCCGCATGTGTACAGACCAGCCCTGGGACCTCCGCAGAGCAGAGGTGGGGGGCCAAGTTGAGCCCCCAAGCTGCCAGCCAGGAAGCAAGGCACCCAGACTCAGAGCCCTGGAACTGGCTTTGCCACCACCTTAGCCACGTGACTTTGTGAGTACACTCAGCCTCAGGGCTCTCACCTGGAGGATGGGGATTAAAACCCCACATTGCCTCTTTGACAGAGCTATCTGGGTCCTCCATGGAGTTACAGTCTATGAAAACTAAAAAAGGCCAAAGTGAAAGTGCGCCCCGAGTGCTGCTCTGAGCCTCCCACCTCTTGGGGCTCTGCCAGGGGATAGGGGCCTCTCTGCTGGCTCTTTGGGCCTGGGAGCCCAAAGGAAGTCATGCCAGCTGCTTTACTACCAGTGAGACCCCCAACGTCGAGACAGTCCCTTTCACAGAGCGGAAGGCAGGTTTTCTAATGGGGCCTGCTTTTCCCAGGGAGACCCATCAACCAATAATAGAACAAGGAGCCTTCATTCCCCGGCCTGAGCAAAGGACCCTGGAGGAGGGCAGTAGCTAGTGCGGATAAGAGCACGGGCTCCAGGACTGGGTTCAAATCCAGGCCTCCGCTTTCCGGCTGTGCGACCCTGGGAAAGTGATGCCCCACCTCCCCAACCTGGCCTCAGTTTCCTTTATCTGTAATATGAGGAAGATGTCTTTTCAGCTTGAACATTCTGTGATTTTACCCTTGACCTAACAGTTGGGTCTCTGCCCCGAGAAATGTGAACTGTAATTACAAGAGAACCAGGAAACATTCACACACATACATCAAAGAGCATCAAACTGTGATGCGTGTACCCTGGAGCATCTTGGGGCCTCCTGCTGGAGTTGGGCTAGTTCACCTCCCAAGGAGGGGGTGGAAGAGGAAATGCCAGCCAGGGTCCTGACAAAGAAGGAAAACTTCTGGTTGGCGCTGGGGATTAAAGGCATGCTCCCCTGGGCCCCACCCCCAGCCCTGTGAGGGCCTGGCTGGGCCGTCCCCCAGCTGTCATCCATGGGGACTGGTCCTCATTAGCTGCTCTGACTGCTGAGGGGATTGGGAGGGGGCAGGCTGCAGAGCCTGGTGGCTGCTTGTGAACTTAAGCCAGAGACAGTGCCTGTCTGAGGGATGACCTGAGTGATGGGCTATGGAGAGGGTGTAGGTGGTGGTGGTGCTGCAGGGAAGAGGTGCCATGGGTGGGGGTGGGCGGCGAAGGTGAGAGCTGCTGGAGCCTCCAGCATTGTCCAGGCTGTGAATGCGGCTTAGCGTCTGATGGCTCAATATTTATTGTAAGTTCATCAGTCTTGTACTGTGGACCCCAGATGTGGCCCACCGCAGAACCCTCTTCCCCCATCTCCTCACTGCCAGGACACACCTGAGAGGGTCCTACTTCCCTGAAAGACTGCCAAACCCTACTCTTTTGGTTTACATTTGGGGAAACTGAGGTCCAGAGAGTGGAAACAGCCTTGCTCAAGGTCACGACGGGCACGCAGATACTCGAACTCGGCTCTCTTGGCTCTCAGGCCAACAGAACAGACAAATGCCACAGGAGGAAAAACACCCAGACCACATCTATTTTCTTTTGCTTTATTTTTTTAGGAGGTCCTGGGGATTGAACCCGGGACCTAGTACATGCGAAGCAGGCACTCAACCACTGAGCTACACCTGCTCCGCCCAGACCACGTTTAGAGATGTGACAGCGACCTCTCCGCCAGCCTCCCCGTCAAGTGCGAGCAGAGCTGACAAATGCTGGGCTAAGGCTGCAGCTCTGCCACACAAGTGTCTACCAAGCCTCAGTTTCCTCCTTTGCACCAGCGAGGTAATCACTCCCAGCTCACAGAGCTGTTGGGAGGATTACATGAAACCCCTGGGAAGCTAGGGTTCTGGACAACAGGAATTTGTTTATCTACATGCTCAGAGGAAGGGCTGGGGAGAAGTAAGGCAGGAATCGTGGGCAGGATGACCGTGGGAGAGGACTGGTCCACGGCTGCCAAATAAAGCCCTTCTCATCTCGACACCGAGGCAAGGCAGGAGGTAACTGATAAATCAGCTGCAAGAGTACCTTTGTAACCAAGGGAAGGCACGTAAATGACCTAGGGCAACGCTGGGGTACCAAGTGGCAGAGCTCGTGGTGATGTCATGCTCCCACCCAGTCCCATGCCTTCTGGCAGGCAGCTGTGAGGTCACCGGCAGCAGCTCCCCACCACCCCACCCCGGGCTGAGCCAAGAGGAGCATGGCACCGCCAGGGCTGGGGCGCCGCTGCCCGGCACAGAGTCCACGAGCCCCGCCCTCTCCCTCCCGCACCCCCTCTTTCATCGCTGTTCCTCCAGCCCCCCGATCGTGTCTCAGAGTCTTTCCCCATGAGCACAAATTGCTGCCTCTCATATAACACATAAGCTGTGGTGTGAACTTCTGGTAAATAAAGATCTTATTTAAAACGTGTGCTATCAAGGGAGGAGAAGAGACAAGTTCCAACACAACTCGTGCATCTTGCCAGGAAAGGAGGTGCTGGGGGCCGTGTGCAGAGGCCCAGGTCCTTCCTGGGAAGTCGTGGGGAGGGACCGCAGGCCTCGGCAAGGCTCTCGACTTATCTGCCAGGGTGGAATCGGGTATCACGTTCTTTATGCAGGCAGGAGGGTTTGGCCAGGAGGGTGCCCCTATTGGAGGTTTGGGTTTGCCATGTGGAACAAGGGAGAGGCTTAACCTTGTAGGACATTCCGAGAATGGACCCGGAGAGGCCTTGGGGACCATCTGATCCTGGGGTTCTCTTACCTTAGCTGCACAGTAGGACCACCTGGGAGCATGCAGAACTATGAACACCCAGGCCAGACCCAACACCAATTAAACCAAAATCTCAGGGCTGGGACCCAGGCACCCGGACTTTTAAAGGTGATCCCACTGTTTCAGTGGAGGCTGAGAACCACAAGCCAGTCCCTTTTCAACAAGGAGTGTGCTGCAGAATCACCTGGGCTGCTTTGTTAAGATTCATAACCCCAAGCCCTGCGTAGACTTCTTAAACTAGAACTTCTAAGGGTGAAGGCCAGGCATGGGAATTTTGAAAGGAAAAGAAAAAAAAAAAACAACTCAGATTCTTTTGTACAATCCTGCTTATTCATTCACTGAGCCTCTGCCCTTCCAGGGCGCTCTCCATGCCAGGCACTGTGCTGGTTCATTACCGAATGAGTGACAGGGCCCTGCCCTCACGGAGTTTACACACCAGTGGGAAGACAGAAGATAAACTGGCAAACACATAAGAAAATATGTAAACGATCCTTCCAGATGGGAACAATGCTTTGAAAAAAAAGTGAAAGAGGCAGGGGAATCAGGGAAGGCCTCTTTAAGGAGGAGACAGTGAGCCGAGACCTGAATGACAGGAAGGAGCTGGCCACAGAAGCTCAGGGGAGGGCGCTCCAGACAGAGCAGGGGCTACCAGTGTGGAAACTGATGACTCCATGGGCCACAGAACCCACACTCGGGCCAGCCCCAGGCTTACAAGGTGCTTGCGTAGACAGGACATGAGTGGCCCATGGGCTGTCACAACTGCATCCTCTGCCCCTCCAGAAATTCTGCAGGCTACTGTGCCAAGGGGATTTTAAGAAAATGTACAGCTGGAAGCTGGGGGAGACCCCAGAGTTCACTAGTCCACCCCCTAATTTAACAGATGGGGAAACTGAGGCTCAGAGAGAGGAAGCAATTTTTCTGGTATGGCATTTCAGCTCTGAAAGGGTTAAAAGCGGCCAGGATTTCACTAGGGAGCTGGCTTGGCTGCCTGGCCCAATGTCTCCTCCATCAGCCACCCTCCCACCCCTGTCCCCAAACCCCTGCTGCTTGATGCTCTCCATAAACCATCTGTGTCTCCCAGCCCTGGTACAAGCCCACTCTTCCCCAGTGGGACACACCCAGGGAGCTTAGGTGATGGAAAAGTGGGGAACCCCCACCCCCATAATCTCTTCCAAGGGTGGGAAGATCCTTCCTCTCACACCTGGAAGCCCATCAAAGGCCAGGAGAATGGGGCCAGATAAGGCCAAGGAATTTTCCCCTTGGGGAAGGCTGGTCCCGGCTGTCCCTGCACTGTGAACATCCATGCCCCAGGAACAAGGGGGTGGTGGTGGCCCAGGAACAGAGGGTCAGAGGACAGATGTGGGGGGAGGGCAGAGTGGGCAGAAAGAATGTGGTTGGCTGTATTGGGAAAGTCCCTGCCCAGGAGAGGCAAGCTGGGCCACTGGTCACTCCATGGACAGACCAATGACAGGAATTTCCAAGGTGGCCTCTGACTTGCTCTTGCTCATCCAGACCCTGATTTCCACCTTGGAATGTGATGCAGCCAAGAGGGCTAGAGGCGGGGGGCTGCCCAGTCTTCAGCCTGCTTGGCCTCTGCTTTGCTACGTGTTCTGGGGTCAGCAACGTCCCTTGCTGGCCATGAGTGGAGGGTGAGACCCTGTTTCCCAAACAGGCATACATCCCCACTCTCTTTGACCAATCAGAGCTAAGGCCTTTACAGCATCCGCTAATGCCCTGCCCAGGCCCCTGCAGGTAAAAAGGGGAGGTAAGCCAGGGTTCTAGCCAAGGATAATCTGGAATACTCTAGATACTTCTTTTCTTAATATTTCTCACCCATCGACCCAAGAGTAGAGAGGGCTGCCTGGGTAGAAAATCAGGCAGTGACAAAGCAAGTTAGGAGATAATTTGGGCAGTTCCCTTTTTCTGCCTCAGTTTCCTCATTGTAGAAGGGGGATGAAAACACTGGCTCTTCCTGGGGGCCAGTTTTGCTTGTGGAAGTGCCTTTTGCAGGGTGAAGTGCTCCATGCCCTGTGATGGTGTTGGGAAGCCTGCAGCAGCAAGGGCCGATGCTCACGCCTAGCTATGACCCAGCGCAGGGGATGCTGGCCCTCCCATACCCCCTGCCAGGGCCAGGACGGCGGCTCCATGGACCAGTGAGGACCTCCCCGCCCCCAAGAGCTTTGTGTTCACAGTTCCTCAGAAGGAGCCTCGGAAAGGAAGTCCAGGGATGTCAGATGCTGGGAGTGCCCGGGAACCTCTGTTTAGCCTGCCCTTTCCAGCAGGTTCAGCACCTAGGGGGCCTAGGCCGTGATGGGAAGGCAGGAGGATGCTTCCTTCAGGATTCCAGCCACCCCCTTCCAGCTCCACAGGATCCAGGGAGCCGGGGGAGGGGGAGGGAATACAGAGTAGGACACTGTCAAGGGTGTAATAACTGATAAGGGTGTATTGACCGGTAAGCAGAGTTCTCAGGGCTTGGAGCCCCCTCCCATTCCAGGAGGCTCTGAGGTCTGGCTCAGGCCCCCTCCCCTCACAGGCCTAGCTGCTCTGAAGATGCAGATACCCCCAGCAGGACTCTGAGGTGCCCCCAGGCTGCTAATGTTCCTGCCCAGGCTCCTCCATGAACACAGACTCCTGAGCAATTCTTAAAATGGGCAGAGGTAGGAGAGAGGGCCTGGAGGATGCTAGCTGTGACAGGCCTGTGGGAAAAGCCCAGTTCTGTCCGTCAATTGGCAGCCATTTATTGCAACCAGAATCCCCTTTGCGGAGGATTCTGCATTTTGCAAAGTGGCTCCAAGTTCTTCTATTCGCTCACCACCCATCACTCCACAAGTAAAGACTGGGACATGAGGAAGGTACACAGGGGATAGTGCCTGGCCCCTGCCTTGGGGAGTGGGTGGCGGGCAGGCTCATAGAAAGAGCTCTGACCAGTCTGCATTCCCACCAGCAATATCTGAGATGGCCTGTTTTTCCAGAGCCTCCTTGAAAATATTTTTTATTTATTCTTTTATTTTATTTTTCCGGGAGGTCCCGGGGATCGAACCCAGGTCCCTCCATATGGGAGACGGACGCCCAACCATTTGAGCCACATCCGCCCCCATGAAAATATTTTTAAAGCTTTTCCAGTATGGGATAAATTGTTTTAATCTTAGGGTTATTTTAATTAGCATTTTTCTAATTATGAGTGAGTTTGAACACTTTCCATGTGTTTGAGGGTCACAGTTATATCTTATTTTGTGAGTTGCCTGTTCATGTCTTTTTTCCACTTTTCTATCAGGTTTTTGATCTTTTGTCTCTAAATATTTATTAATACCTTTATATTCTAGGGATATTAGTCATTTCTCCGTGGTCTATGTTGTGAATATTTTCTCTCAGTCTGTCAGATACTTTGCCTTTTGATTTTGTTTATGGTGTGTTTTTGTCAAAACATGTTTTCTGCTTTTATGTAATAAAAATTATCAATCTTTTATTTTACTGCCTCTGGATCTCAAGTTATAATTAGAAAGCCTTTCACTACACCAAGGTTAAAGAAGAATCTACCCATATTTTCACCTAGAACTCGTTTGGTGTCATTGTTTACATCTAGAGCCATAATCCATTTGCAGTTTATTTTTCTGTAGGCTGTGAGATTTGAATCAAATTTTATCTTTTCCCAAATGGCTACCCAGTTGTCCCAGCACCACTTATTAAAGAGTTTGTCTTTATCCAGTGATCTGAGTTACCACCTTTGTCATATACTATATTTCCATATGCACTGGGGTCTAATTCTGGACTTTCTATTCTATTACTTTTGACTGGTCTATTTGCCAATTCAGACACACTGTTTTAATTATAAAGGCTTTATAGTATGTTTTAATATCTTGTAATGATAGTTTTATTTCTTTACCTATTTTTATGCCTCTAATTGAGCTCTCTTGTTTAATTGCATTCGCTAATCCCTCTAACACAGTGTGGAAAGCAGAGATGGTGGGTATCCATGATTTATTACTGATCTTTGTGGAAATACCTTCATTTATTGGCTTTAAGACTACATATGTTTTATTATGCTAAATAAGTATCCTTAATTACTATTTTCTTAAGTGTTTATACGATGAATGGGTGTTGAATTTTGTCCAAAGCTTTTTCAGCATCTATGGAATTAATCTTGATTTTGTTTCCTTAGATTCATTAATATGGTATATGATATGAATACAGGATATGTTATAAATATTAATGGATTAATTCTGAACCAACCTCACATTCCTAGAATAAATCCCATTTGGCTGATATATTATTTTCCTAAAAACAGGGAAAGAACAGAATTGGACAGAATTTCTCTGTCCTCAACTGTTTTACCTGATTCAGTCCTCAAGGCAGCCATGTGAAACAGGTTTCCTTAATTCCCATTTCACAGATGAGGGAACGGAGCCTGACTATGGTGAAGCAGCCTGGCCAAGATCACCCCACTAGCAAATAACAGAGAGAGGACTGCATCCCGGTGTGATTCCCAAGGCCCCAGGGATATGTGGGCAGCATTATTTGTTATCTAGAGCTAGTAAAAACCTTAATATTTGCTAAGATGTTGGAAGAGGAAGAGCTCTATAAGAACTGGGAGACTCTCCCCGTACTCTGCCCTCCTCAAGCCACCCCATCCAAGCCTGGCAGGGGAATGGTGTGAGGGGCTGGCGAGGGGCTGCCAGCCAGGTGTGGAGTCAGCAAGCGGATTCTGCAGGAGGCCCCCGGGGTCGGTAAGGCAGCAAGCAGTGGCTTCGAGACCTGCCACGCCCCCCTTAACTCTCAGCCTCACTCTGTCTTGGCATTTAGGTCTCAGGCTCAGGGTGGTGGGGGAGCAACCAGGAGAATGAAGTCTGGTCCAGGATGGTGGTCGGCTGGGAGAGAACAAAACAGAAAGAAGAAGACTCTAACTCTCCACTCCCTGCTGGACCTACCTGCCCCGTTTTCTAAGAAAGGGCAGCCAGCCGAGGGATTATGTAACTTTTGGTGGACATGGCAGATGGTGTGCTGGCTCAGACAGCACCGAACTCAGCACTGACACAAACTTCCCCTGACGTGGCACCCAGCATGATCTGGGGGCACAGAGAGGGATGGGAAATGGCCCAAACTCTTTGCAATTTAGCACAACAGCCACAGCCAGTCAAGATAGAGAAGCCAGGGCCCAGCCCAGCAACGGGCAGGTTCCAGGCAGGGAAATGGAAGCGCGGGTCACCCCACCCCACAGTGAGCAGTTCTCAGGGTGCACCACACAGTCCCTGGGGTAACAGAACCTGCTCCGCCCGCCTCCTTCCGTCTCAGAACAGAAGCACGAGGGTTTGGAGAACAGTTTCCAAAGCACCTCTCTGGGTGTTTTCTCACTTGGTCCTCCCTGGCATTCAGCTTCTTCTATTCCTTTTGCCAGGGGGTAAACTGAGGCTCAAAGAGGATGAGTGATTGCCTATCACACAGTGACAGAGTTTGCCTCAGAGCTGAGGCTTCCAGACTCCTAGTCCAGTGCTCTTTTTAAGAGTGTGTGACAATGCAGACTTCTTCCCTTGCTGACAAGCCCCAAGGGGGCACCAGGTCACCTCACGGGTCCTCCTGAATCACATGCACATGGCTTTACAATCGTGGATTTGGGTGGTTGGAGAGAATCACACTTCATGCTGAAACCTCGCCATGCTGAGACGAGGAGAAAGAAAGAAGGGGAATAACCAGTGATTTATGGATTGATTTCTTTCCAGGTGTAAGAAAAGGAAACTTTATTGATCATACTCCATCTTATTTAATCTCCCCAACAACTATCCGGGGCCCCCATTTTACAGCAAGGAGATGGAGACTCTGAGAATTGCAGTTAGTGATGGAGCAGGGACTTGAACTCTGATTCCAGGGTCAACTGTCTTCATCTGGACAGATGAGGGCTTCAAAGCCCAGAAAGGGACAGGCACTAGGCCACTGTCACACAGCATATTAGCTTCATGGCTGGGATGAGAATCCAGGCTTCTTCCCAATGCTCAGTTGAGCACTCTTTCTCCCGGTGACTCTTTTGCACGTTATATGTCTGTACAGACGTGGGATGAACCAGGAGGAAAATGTGGGGTCAGGTCAAATTTGTAGCAAGGGTTGGTCATTGTGCTGAGCAGTTATGGCTGGCTGCCAGACAGGAATTCCAGATTGGTCTGTGGTGGGGGCTCCTGGCAAGGGCCAGTGGACACCCAGCTGTAAGGGTGGTATCTGGGCCAGGCCTACTACTGCCTGAGCCAAAGGCCTGGGAGTGTTTAATCTCCCAGGGACTCTCCCTCAGTGTTAACACTGGACGCAATGCCAGGGAGAGCCTGGCTCAGCCAGACCTTGCAGCCAAAACTGCTCTCCTGCACCAAGCCCGGATCCTGCCAAGATGCTGGGGTAGTTGTTATGGGGGACCAAGGCCTGGTTGGGGTCAGACCCTGGCCATGGGCCTTCAGACACACCCTCTCAGTCCTATACCTGCTCCCAGGCTCCAGGGTAAAGGTCCATGCAACAGGGCATTCTCTTGGGCCACTAGAAAGCAAGGTGGACATGAGTGGTCAATGGGCTTGGGGAGGCCAACAGGAAACAAACATTTTAAGGAGGCCTAAATCTGCTGTGCTTTGCTAAGACCACCTTGCAGATAAGGACATGGTTTACCAGCCCGGCAAGTGTCTGCCAATCTGCTTTCTCCACACAAAGGGGCTGAGGGCACTTGACTCCTGTGCTTTGTCAAAAACTGGATGGTGGCTCTACTGGATTTAATGAGTAAATGCTTTCCTACATAAAGTTCTGACCACTGAAGACCTGGCTCTGACTTCCAAAAAGTCAAAGAAAGAAAGCAGAAGAGAATGAAGGGAGTGAGGCAGGCAGGTAGTAGGGGAGGTTGTAAGTGTCTATATAGTGAAGGATGAGAACCTTCTAATTCTTTGGTAACTCATTCCCAGCAGCAAGTCTGGGGCACACAGCTACCTCTTGGCTGAACCCCCTCATTCATCTTACAAACAATTATTGAGCACCTTCTGAGTGTCCCGGATTGTGTGGGAACCAGGGACACCTGAGTGAGCCAAAGCAGACCCAGCTTCCCTACATTAGTGCCCCGGAGGCTCTCCCTTCACCTAGCTGTTCCAGCCCCACGTGCCTCCACCCACTGACCCTGCCTGCCCATCCCCAGTGCCCTGGCTCAGTGATACAGGAAGGGAAAGGGTGTGAGGCTGCCCCATACTGCATATCCCACCTCACCCGGTCACTGCCCACTCTGTCTCTGAAGGGTGGTGTGTCGAGAACCTGCCTAGCTGTTGCCATAGAATGATCAAAGGTGGGATGGGGGAGGGGGTCAGGAACAACCTTCCTGGAATTTCTGACTCAACTTCTTGTAAGCTCTGCATCCTCCATGGGTGTTGAGGTCCCAGGCTGGGCAGGCGGGCGCCTCTGATCGCATTACAGAGCTGCTTTCCTTCGGCTCTGTCTCCTGACGCCAGCAATGCCTCCAGACGCCACTTGGGGCCTCCGGGGGCTGCAGGCTCCTGGGTGATCTCAGCAGAAGGCATTTCTCCCAGACCCGGGGGACACCTCCTGGGCTGGGGCAGGCCCAGGTGGGCACCAGAGACCAGAAAAGGCTGCCTCCCTCCTCTTCTTGCCCCTCTTCCTGGCTCTCTGGCCAACTGGAAGCCACCACCTGGGGCTCTATGCCACCAGGGCTCTCCTACCCAGAGACGTGGGGGAGACAAGCAGGGCCCAGGCCCAGCCAGGGCTCAGCCGGATGCGGGGTGGGGAGCAGGAAGAGGAGGGAGGGAGTGCAAGTCAATGGAGCACCTACTCTGCACCAGGGCTGCGTGCTATCATCTCCTAGCAGTCTCCACCCAGTGAAGTCGGTGGTGTCATCCTTATCGCACAGAGGGGGAAACTGAGGTCCAGAGACTCAGAAACTGGCTCAAACACTCAGCTAAGATTTGAATCCTTTTAACTCCAAAGCCTCGGCTCTTTCTACTATACTAAGGAGGGATCCTGGCCTCAGAGTCTCTGGTTTTACAAGATGATCAGATGCGAGTCAATGGCCAAATTTGGAATTTGTTTCCTGGGCGCATGTGCCAGATGTTCCCACCTCCCACCTTCAAGCACACATCCCCTGCCTGTTAAGTCCTCTCTGCTCCCCTCCATTAACTAAATTCTCCTCATCCTAGAGCCAGTCACGTACCATCCTCCCTGCCTTCAGGAAGCCTTCTTTGACTGTCCAAGCCCAGAGGAGCCACTGTCTCCTCTCAACATCTTACATGTTTCCCATCATACCACCCGATATTTGGTATGAATAATGACGACTATGACGCTGATGAAGTGAATGCTATTGAACGCTTTAGAACATGCAAAGCACTTTTATATATTATCTCACTCATCTCCCCCGCAACGATCTGATGAAATTGATGCTATTATTACTCTTAATTTCCAAAGGAAGAAACTAAAGCTCAGAGAGGGTAAGCAACTTGCCCTAGGACACACAGCCAGATGGTGGTACAGCAAGGATTTGAACCTAAGCAGTCTGATTGCACACCGTGTCAGGTCCTCCTGGCACACACACACCTCGGCTCATCCTTGAATAGGTTCCTCTCATCACATGCTTTTCTTGCAGCCCCAGCATCATAGGCCTGGCACCTGGCTCATGCTTCATAATCAAGAAGCAACATAAAACCCGTCAATTCCTCAAGGGTCAGGCCTATGCCTTGTCCATCTCTGATTCCCAGAGTCCAGCACTTGCTCAGGAAATGTGGGTTGGAATGAATGAATGAGGGCTGACCCTTTGCACCAGGTTTTAGGGCTGGGTCAGGTGTTCCAATACGTGCTGGCTAGATTCCTCCCCACTGCATCAGCCCCCCACCCCCCACCCCCGCCAAAGAAATGAAACTGTGCGATGGCACAGGGGTCAGGTCTTGGGGCAGTCTGTTCCTACCACACCCTCCGCAGGGCTCCACCCTTGAGCCTCGCTGTGAGGGGTGGGGGGTGGCAGAGGAGGGCGAGAGCCTCTTTACTCACGAGCCGAGGCTGTCCCCACCGGTGGGGCCTTCTCTGCCTCCTGGGCCTTGGGTGTCTGGGGCTCTCGATCGGAAGCAGGAGATGCTTATGGAGCAGGAAAAAGGGACCCAGGTCCCAGAGGGTGATTTATGGCTTCGGAGAGAGACCCAGGGCTGCATAATGCGCACAAGGGCATTCCAGTCAATATATTGACTTTCTGGAGGGGCCTCTGTAAACACAAGTGGTTCTGGGCCTCGGATACCTCTGTCTCTCGCTGGCTGCTGGACGCCTCTTCAGATAGAACCAGATTAAAAATACGCAGCCCTGAGGAATCATACGTCCACCTCTCTTCTGCCCCAAACTTAGTGAGGGGGAGACCAACCAGGACCAGAGAGGGAACAGTACTTGCCCAAGGTCACACAGCAGAAAAAGGGCAGGAACCAGAGTCTAACTGTTAAGCCAAGATGCTGGCCCAACAGGCGCTGAGTCTCCCTGCTTTCTCCCCTCTCTCCCCACTCTCCAGAAGGAGGAAGGTTCTGGCATTGCAGGCTCTCCTGAAGGCTCATTGTGTGCCAGGCACTGTGCTAAGTGCTTTATCATACATCAGTCATTTAATCCTCAAAACAACTCCATGAAGACAATATTACTATTAGCCCCAGTTTACAGATAAGGAAATTGAGGCACGGTGCAATTAAGTGTGCTCCCCAAGGCTGTAGTTAGTAAGTGGCAATGCAGGGAGGCTATGCTCACCTCCTCAAATTTCCAGGTGGCTACACCATGCACCCTTCTGCACTATAGGTGAAGGCCAGGGAAGGGGCCTCTGTGGGGGAGGGGCTCAGCAAAGAGGGATCTGTGGTGGTAGGGGGGCTGGCAGTCCACAGAGGTGGTGACTGGCTCACAGGACTGGCTGAGTAGAGGATTTTGCCCTTCCCTTCTCACCCACTCTGAGCACTGTGGTGGGGGCATGACAGAAGGCAGAAAAGTATACCTTCCCATGCCCCCACCCAGAAAAAAAAATCCCTTCCAGTCCATCAAAAGTATTCCCAGAGTCCACTCTATTTTCAAGAGCCATAGAGAGAGAGAGTAAAAAATAAGGCATCTTTTTCTCTTGAGCCCCAGTCCCAGGTCCCAACCCACAGAGTCTGAGGTAGCTGAGAGGGGCAGGGTGGAAATATGGTCAGGGTGTTGGTCCGTCAAAAGGATTACTGCCCACCCCAGATGCTGTCAGGGCCAACTCTCCAGAGCAGTGCACACCTGCCCAGGTACCTCAGCTATCTAGTCCCCATCCCTTCCCCCTTTCAGGAAGTGCTCTAAAAAAGACCTGAAGGAGGTGCAATTCAAGGTCTGGGTCCCCTCACCTCCTCCAGGAAGCTCCAAGTCTTAGTGCCTTTACTCTTTGCTGTGCTGCCCCTGAATAAACTGTTACCCTCACGTAGCATCCAAGACTCTGAATGTCATTTAACATTTTCCGGGGTGGATGTCAGCCTCCCCCACATACAGGACCACCTAGCGGGACTTCTGGCTCTGACCTGGGTCCCCACCCTGTCTCTTTCAGCTTCCTATCTGGGCATCCACCTCCCCAGAGGGGCTCTTCCGAGGACAAAGTAAGGTCCCACTTATAATAGGTTTTATAAACTGTCAAGTAACATGCACATATTGGGGTGTGATTTTCCTCTATGTCTCCCCATCCTAGAGTTAAGGAGATGGCAGTCCTCAGTAGAGGCCGAACTGGGAAGGAAGGGGAGGGGAGGAGGACAGTGGAACCTAGAGTGTGTTGGTGTGTGTGTCCACTGAGAGTCCCAGTTCTGAGCCATACCATCCTGGGATGTGGCTTTCCATTAGGGATGCCACTCACTCAAGCTCTGCCTATCCCTTCTCCTACAGATTCCAGAGTAGACCTTAGTCCCTCTGGAGGGAGAGGGGCTGAAGGGAGAGCCTGACCCAGGTCAGGGAGCAGATCCCCAAACCACTGCCCCTCCCACTGCTCTGGGTAAGCAGGGAGCTGTCTGCAGGGGACCCCTGTCTTCCTGGGGACAGTCGCCCAAGCTCCTGTGCTGGCTTGGGCCCTGTCTGCCACTCTTTCTCCCTCTGGAGCCTCAGGGCCCACTCTCTTTCCTCAGCACTGGAAGCTGGCTTCTGCATTCAGGCCCAACTCTGCTCCCAGCCCCCAGAGCAGGGCAAAGTGAGGTCCCCTCAGCCCCGAGGGGCCAATGGCCTGACCCCATCCTGAAGAGGAATCCCCAGCAGAATGCACCGGTGATGACTCAGTGTCCCACCCTACAGGTGCCTATGTACAGGAAAACTACCATAGCCGCACCCCTATGCAGAGGGCACCCCACCCACCCACATATAACCATGCACATCACACATCCCCATGTACACAAGGAACGAGCCTCAACACACCCATCCGCTCCTCCTGCACCTCCGCGCACACCTCCCACCCACACCACACTTCCCACCGCCACCCAACTCCACAGCACACACTCTCGCACCCACCAGCCTGCCTTCCTTGAGAAATGAGCCGCGCGGCAGCGGGGAAGTTGTGAGGCGCTGGGGGCAGCCTGTTCTGGGAGGCGAGAAGGAGGGAGGCTCCGCGCCCTCACTCGCTTGGCGGTGGCGTTAGAGCTCCCGGGGCTCCTGCAGATTAATTTAGTTTGGAGGGGCGGTTAGCGCGGGCGGGCGGCGAGGACGAAGGTGGCGAGGGGGCGCGGGGACAAGAGGGTAGGGGAGGGGAAGGGAGGGGAGGGGAGGGGGCGCGGCACACCACGTCACCGTGCGGTGTTGAATCCAGCCCGCAAGCTGCGGACATGCTAATCAGGCCGCTTTGTCGAGGAGGGCTAATTTGGGAACGTCCAGCAACTCGGTGCTTTTGGCGAGAAAGAAGAGTAAATAAAAAGGGGCTGGGGGTGGGGGGAGGGAGGAGAGTGATTTCTGCCTGCGCTTCCGTAAATGTTTTCCTTGCCATTAGCATCACCAAAGACCAGGAGCCGAAAGAAAGGGGCGCTGCGGGGACCTGTGGCTTTGCGCACTCGGCGTTGGGCCGGGCCGCGCACTCGGTGGAACCTGCCCCGCGAGGTCGCAGCGGCTGCGGCAGATCTGGGCCGGGGTTCGAAGCCGGAGTGCCCACCCAACTGCCAGTGGGGAACCACGGGCAGCTCCGCGATGCCAGGCTTCTCCCAAAAAGCCCAGAGGAGGGGCTTACCTGGCCCCGTCTCACCTAAATGCGTCCGACGGGGACGAAATGAATTCCCGGCTCCTGGGTGAGCGCAGGAACAGCGAGGGCAAGGAGGTGGCATTCCAGCCCCAACTTCAGGAGCAAACCCGAAAGCGGATTCACTCTGCCCTCCCGAAACTGCCCTCTCGGTGTATTACTCTAATTACGGTATTTTTAATTT
>JAQZBX010067112.1:0-15980 GCA_029593785.1 Cabassous unicinctus
TCGCTGGGCAGAGCTTGGGTGCACTTGTTTTCTGCCACCCTCTGAGAGTGGGAGACCTGCCAGTAATCTGCCTTTCTCAGTTTTATGGGCTATGGGTGTTTTAGGGTTCTGAAAATCCAAAATTGGACCAGGAGGGTAGCCTGGTCTCCTTCAGTTTCAGAATCTCTCTCTGCTTGTTTGACTCTTTAGCAGACAATGTGGGGGTGCTGACTGCACCTGCTCAATCCCGTCCCCCTTTTCCACCCATCTGTGAAGCCAGCTATGAAACATGTTCCAGGCCCTGGGTGCTTGGGGGATGGCACCTTTCCTGCCCACAGAACCTTGGTGACTGGAGAATTGCTGGCTGAAAGCACATGGGGTCAGTAGCTGTCGGATCCCTGTTCTGAGAAGAGTCTTGATGCCGCCACAGGGTAGAAGGGCCCAGGTCTCCTGTGGTGGGCTGAATCATGCACCCCCCAGTTTGGACATGTTCTCAGTCTTGGTTTGCATTCTGGTGGGTGTGGACCCATCGTAAATAGGACCTCTTGAAGACATTACGTCAGTTAAAGTGTGACCCAACTAAATCAGGTTGCATTTCAATCCAGAGTACTGGAGTCCTTTATAAACTAAGTGAACGTTAGAGAGAAGCCATGAGGAGCAGCCAGAAGCTGGAAGTCAGTGGAACCCTGAAGAGAAAGCAGAAGATGCTGCCATGTGCATTGCCATGGGGCAGAAAAACCAAGGACCAGGAGTTGCCAGAGTGAGCCCCAGAATGCCACAGTCTTTAGGGAGAAGGCGTCGCCTTGCTGACGCCTTGATTTGGACTTTTCCTAGCCTTGAAACCATGAGCCAATAAATTTGCATTGGTTAATCCAACCCATTGTATGGTATTTGCTTTGGCAGCTCAGAAACTAGAGCAGTTTTAGGTACCAGAAGTGGGGTGCAGCTATGACAAATGCCTGAATGTGGAAACAGCTTTCAAATTGGGTAATGCGTAGAGGCTGGAAGACTTGTGAGGCACATGGTAGGAAAAGCCTCGCTTGTTTTGAAGAGACTGTTGGTAGAATTATGGACATTAAAGGTACTTCTGATGAGGCTTTAGAAGGAAATGATAAATGTGTTATTGGAAATTGGAGGAAAGGTGATCCTTGTTATAGAGTGGCAGATTCCTTGGAGAAATTGTGTTCTGATGTCAGATGGAGGGAAGAACTTGAAAATGATGAACTTGGATGTTTAGCCGAGGAGATTTCCAAGCTGAGTGTGGAAGGTATCGTCTGATTTCTTCTTGAAATTTGTAGTGAAAGGCAAGAGGAAAGAGATAAGCTGAGAACTGAATTTTCAAGCACAAAGAAACCAGCAATTGATGATTTGGAAATTTTCAGCTTATCCAGATAGTGTTCCCTGAGCCTCGGGCCAGACTCGGGCCCTTTGAGAGCCTTCCCCGAGCTACTGGAAGTTAGTCCCTGGAGGACCGGGCTCCATGCGAGGGTTTAACTGAGCAGTGCTTTGTGTGGATCCAGCCAGCCATTGCAGTGGAAGTCAGGACTGGAAAGGCAGCTGTCCAGGAAGGATCTGTGAAAGGTCTTTGGTGTCATGGTAACCCCTTGAAATTGCACTCAAAGCCAACAAGGTTTTGTAAAACTTGTGTGAGCAGGACCACTGCCAGGCTGGACAGAAAGGGACGGGGACGGGACAAGTGAAGGAAGAATGACCTCAAGGCAGAAGCACGGAAGCAAAGGTCTGGGCCAGGAAGATCTCCTTGGGCTGAGAGAGCGTCTCCACGTGTGTGGGAAGGGCAGGGCTGCCCACGCTCTTTCGGGGGGCAGGCCTGTGCCCTTTTGTTCAGGGACAGGCCACCAGCCAGTGCTCAGAGATGGCGGAGCCTGTGCCCTGGCGTTCGTGGAGAGCCTGGCTGCCGTTCTGACGCTCGGAGGAGGCGGGGCAGTGTTCGCGGAGAGCCTGGCTGCTGCACAAGCACTTGGACACGTGGGGCTCGGCTCCATCAGGCCTGGAGCACAAAGCTTCAAGCCACAGGCGACTCTCACACCTTGAGATCTAAGGAGTGTGCCTGCTGTGTTTTGGGCTTGTTTGGGACCGGTGACCCTTGTTTTCCTTCCACTCCTCCCTTCTAGAGTGGGAATGTTAATCCCATGTCTGTCCCACCACTGTATATTGGAAACAGATAACTTGTTTTCTCTGTTTCATAGGTCCATTAGACAAAGGAATTCTGTCCCAGGAAGGACCATATCCGTAACCAGTTTTGAGGAGATTTTGTACTTAGCATTGTTCAAAAGTGGCTTAGGCTCTAGGGCTGTTGTGATGGAATAAACGTATTTTGCATGTGGGAAAAGCATGACTTTTGGGGTCCAAAGGGCAGACCATGATGGGTTGAATTATGTACCCTGAATTGGACACGTTCTTGGTCCTGGTCTGCATTCTGGTGAGTGTGGACCCTTGTAAATAGGATCTCTTGAAGATGTTACTCCAGTTACGGCGTGGCCCAGCTGAGTCGGGGTGGCTTTTCATATGGCTTACTGCAGTCCTTTATAGGCAGAGTGAAAGCCAGACGGCGGGCAGCATGCGATGCCTCCATGTGCGCTGCCAAGTGACAGAGGAGCCAGCCCAGGGTCCACAGTCTTAGGAGAGAAAGCATCGCCTTGCTAACCTCAAAACTGAGCCAATAAATTCCCACTTTCCAGCCAACCCATTGTGTGGTGCTTGTTTTAGCGGCTGGGAAACTAAAATACCTCCGAAAACTAAGCGCCCCCCCCCACTCTCCAGACACTAAGCCCCACATTATAATTTGTGGAGGGGGCTCTTCTTGCCTAAATCAGGCTTCTTCTCCCCACAGATCCAAGAGCCGGCATGATTACAAGAATTCAATGAGCTGACAGAAACCGGGCATTCTCTCTGGAACACTCGGGGTCTTAGGAATTCTGTCTACCCCGTAAGTCTGGAAATTGAGAAGTGCAGATCTGGCAGTATTTTGTTTTATGAAACCTAAATGACAGTCTTTATTTTTTAAGTTACCATATGGCAGATAAAAATGTAGTTTCAAGTTCGATCTTAAATATCAGTGTCTTATAATTTGCTTAACTTTCTGATTTTCCTTGGCTCTTCATGATAATCATTTTGTGGGCTTTTTTTTATTTCTTGTATAATTATTGTAAGAGTTCTTCTGCCCAATGCACTTCCTTAGCCAATTCCTGAGACCCCAGGTTTCAAAGAGAGGGTTATCTGCAGCAAAGGAGGTCAGTGGCCGAACGGCCCAAACATCTGCCTCCCTGAACTGCAGTAAATTCTGGTAGTTTTACAGCAGCAAAAAGACAGGCAGGTCATGAGTGATTGGGGAGGGGCTGGCACAGGTTCCCTCATTAATAGACATTCAGGGCTGAACAGGATGGGGGTGGGTACAAAACGGGGGCCCGTGGCAAGGTTCTTTGTGGACCTCAAACAGGGAGGGTGGAGTGCTCAGTGTCTCAATAGAGGGGCCACATGCAAGGGCACGCTCACTCTGCAATAACCCAGGTTTTAGTGGGCAGTGACCAGATACAAAGGGTCCGGTCGGTCGAGCCGGTTTCGGTAATTTCAGATTTTAACCTTTGCCCAGTTTAGTAAAAAGGCATCCATGGATGATTCAGTAATCATAAGTGCTTGTTGGTTCTTAACCCTCAGTCACAATAACCGCTCTGCATGAGGTCCCGTCGGCCCATCAGCCAGGGGCTTTGGGGATCCTGAGGTGACTTACGACCAGTCCACGTGGCAGGCAGACTCTCAGGAGATTTTCCTAGCCATATGTTATCCCACAGAATGCAGGAGCAGGACAAAAAGTGCTGGTCTCGGCTCAACTCACAGGAAGAGGATTTCACTAAGACACTATGAATTCCCAAGCCATACCTTCCATCCGGTCTTCCTGGTTCTCCTGCATTTCATCCCCTTTCCATCAGCAAGGAGCAAAGGGAGCAGAGGGCAAGTGCCCAGAGACCCTAAGGTTTAGAGCCACCGCCCTCGGCCGGGGCTCTTCAGAAGCAGAAGCACGTTTCCTTCGTTTGCGCGCTCATGGAGGCAGGCGATGCTCGAGGAGATGGTTGGCTTTCTCCTCTGTTCTGTGGGAAGGGAGTGTCCTCCTCCACGCTGGCCCAGGCCTCCTGCAGTTGCGTCTGCCCTCCCCGCACCCCACCCTTGTCCTTCAGCTGCTAGCAGCCCACCGTCTCCTCCCCAGGAAAACCTTTGGCCTCTCAGATGCTCAGTCACCTGGCCCGCCTCCCAGTCCTTAGACTCCACCGCGCACCTGCCTCGTCCGGGGCTTGTGGTGTCCCGGGCCTGGGGTGGGGCCTGGGACGCTGCATTTCTCACACGCGCCCGGGCGATGCCAGCGTGCTGGGCTGGGAACGCACTCTGATCAACAAAGGGCAGAACCTGGGGCTCCTGGCAGCGGCCGTGCACCTCCTAGAAGGACGACCTGGAAAAGCCACCGAAGAACGGGCTTCCTTATGATCTCTGCAGAGAAAAGCCTTTAACGGGGACAGACGAGAGGAGGCGCCACCCGAGGGGAGGCGGGTGAGGAGAGGAGGCCAGGCAGGGCAGAGGCGAGATCAGTCAGCGTCAGCGGCTCCAGAGTGAGGCAGGTGTAATGAAATTCAGACAACAAACAGGGAGGACATGGGAAGCAGGACGCTTCGCAGAGGGTTTGAGGGGTTTTGAACGTCTCAGGGAAAGGTGTCGTTGAACTGAAAAAGAAGAAAGAAAATGTAAGACTGGGGCCAGTCACGTAGAAGAGGCTAAAGAAGAAGCTGATAACAAGAGGGAAACGCTCCGGTCTTGAGCGCTTTCCTCCCCCTTACACACACTTACCGTTTAATTTCTCCCTCGTCTTTGGAGCCCCATTCTCTCTTCTTTTTTGTTTCCCTCTTGCCCAGCTGAAGCACCATTTTATATCTCAAAAGCAGTTGTAGGAGATAGACTCAGAGTCAGGGAAGATAACGCACTTGTTATGCCAGCCCTGCAACATGCTATAAAAATTCTTTGGGACATGTAGGTGAGTGGCTGGCTTCGTTTTCTCAGACTCTAGCTACAGGGTCTTTTACTTCGGCAGGCATTTTCTGCCGGCCGATTTTGGGCTTTGGGATCTTGAAGCACCAATGTGGAATCATGTTTGGCACCAGTTCTCTAAAGGGTGGCAGCGTAAACAACTCGTTTCTGTAATAAACCCCAGTCTTTGTTTTGTCTTGTGGCATGTACAAGTGTACTGGTGCCAAAACCGGATTTCTGTGAGAAGCGCGCAGCGTGTCATGTCTCCATCTAGGAATGGTAACGAGGATCAAGGATCAGACCAAGTCCTTGTCTTTCTCAGAGAAGCAGTTACACAACTCTGTCTGTTCTCCTCAGTGAGAACTGCAGCAAATAAAAGTCAACTGAGAGTCCAAATTCTCATTTTCAAGCATTTTCTGAAATACTTAAAAGACATTTCATACAGTCTCTGTTCTTTATCTTAAAAATCTCCATGTTCCATCGGTGATCCTTTGAAATTTGGAACCAATTTCATCTCCCGCAACAATTACGCAGTGCAGGAAAACACAATTCTTACACATGCCACATGGCTGTGTGAAATGCCTCACAAGGAATGGCATAGCTTCATTTACTTATTCATTTAAGATTCGTGTCTAAGATTAGTTTGACCTTTTCATTCTGTTTTTAATAAGACACTCTTGAAATAGTTCTCCACCAACTCCATTTATTAAAGAAAATAAGTCAGTTCAGCATCAGCTCCAAGTTGTAAACACACACACAAAACTGGGGAGTGGAGGCAAAATGATTTCTTGAAAAACCTTTTGATGTTTTGGGGAAGCTTAACCCTTTTTAAGTGTGAATTCTTTCTTCATAAGGCTCCGAAGTTCTCTTTCTTTTAGGAAATTGGAGTTCATAGACTCCAGAACTTTTAAAGCTAGAAGAGAACTTGGAAGCCGCCCAGTCAGATGAGGACGCCGAGCTGGGCCTGAATAGGGCAAGGCAAGAGGGGGGCTTGGGTGCGCAGTCTAGGGAGGCGGTGGCTCGCGCTCCGCCTGGCACTTGCGCAGCCCCGAGGGAGCCCACGCCGCCGTCCTGGATTTGAAAACGCTGCCATGTTGACAGGAGAGGATTAGGTGTTTCCCAACAGTTCTCTAAATAAGAACATTGTTTAATTCTAAAACGCCGTTTCCTTTTACCAGCCTCTCTCGAATCTTTAACTGTTGTCTTCCACAGGAATCTGAGGAGCCCACTTCAGAGAACGTGCCTGAGTCTCGGCCCATTCCCGCCCCGGGCCCCGGCGAACCTGAGTCAAGTCCAGAGGACACCGCAGCTGACCGTGCGGGCGGCGGTACGAGTGTGTGTCTCCTCAGAGGGCGCGCTAGGCTGGGACGCGGGCTGGTGCCACGGGGTCTTCAGTGCGGCCGGCCCTGCGGGGGCCCCTGAGGAGGGGTGGATGTGGTCACCTGCCCTCCTGCCCAGAGCGGGCCCGTGACCAGGGCGCAGGGCGGAGGCGCCGGGGGCTTGCCCGCTGCCCTTGTCACGGAGAGGACGAGCTGGACGCTCCCCAGGTGAGGCACCTGTTCTTCCGAGCGGGTTAAGGTAATTGTCTTAACTTTGGGGCAGTGCAGAGGTGGTGAATGCGCTGAAGCCCTCTTGTTTCCCCTCTTTCAGTAATGGTTTTCCTAGCCCTCATGAATTTCAATAGAAGAATGGAAGCCAGGCTTTGGAAAGCAACAATTTGAATGTGCAGTCATTGCCAGAAAAAAGTGCTCAGAGCTGCCACCCAAATGAGGGCGCTATGTCTAAGCTAATGGCTAAGAACAGGGGTTTTGGAGTTAAAAAGCTGGCCCTACCAGTTCCTGGGGAACCCCTGGCAACTTAACCTCTGTAGGTCTCAGTTTCTTTATCCGTCAAACAAGAGTGAAAATACCTGCTTTCGGGGTTCTGGTGAAGAACCAATGAGATGAGGTGTGGGGAGTGCTCTTAGCTCGGCGGAGCTCCCAGAAAGACCAAGGAAAGGGAAGCAGGTGTGACGATGAGAGTCAGGCTCTGAGCGTGGGGCCCCTCGGTCTCACCCCCACTCTCCCCAGAGCCTTGGACAGAGTGCCAGGAGCAAGGCAGGCACTCTAAATGTTTCTTGAATGAACAGGCGAGTGGATAAATGAATGAGTGATACATTAGTCTGGACCTCTGAGAAACAGAGGTCAAGACTGGATTAAAAGTGCAAGAATAATATTAGGGGAAATGCCTCCATGAAAGGAAGTGAGAAGAGGGCAAGGAAAGACTGGAGAACTATCAGACCACGATGAAAATCTCACAGCTCTCTCTTGGAGTGGGTGGTGGAAGGGTCCCATCTGCTGTGCAGTCCAGGGAGGGTCATCAAAGGCGTTGGAACGTCCTCGAGCAACGCTGGCCTCAGGGCCTGTGGGGAGCTCGGGCTGGCCGGGCCCTGGCCATCCCACCCCCTGGGGTTGGAGGCTGCACACGGTCGGCAGCAGCTTAGCTGCCTTCTCGCTGTATTCTCACTCAGAGAATTAAGCCAGCAGGGCTGGACGGCCAGACCCCGCCCAGAGCTGCCTGGAGGCCTTCCTCGCAGAGCTGGTAGAGCCTGTGCCGTCTCCTTCCCTGTGAGGAGACTGCCTGGCGCCCCGAGGTGGGCGTTTGCCAGCTTCTGAGACATCCCTCCTTGACACACAAGTATGTATTATACGTGGACTTGTATCTTAGCCCCTTTCTGCTATTCCCGTAATGCTTGTTATTTTGCAAAAGCAAAATAAGCCTAGAAATGTCCCATGGACCTTTCTTACCAAGACTATAAAACCGAGAGAATTGGGACATGGTGTGGGGAGAGCCACAGCTGTGTGTAAAGGGGGCCCCCGGGATGGGCCCTGGTGTCTGGGCCCCGCCTCCAGGCTCTGCTCTTCCTGGATGAGGAGATCTGCCTTAAGGCCACTCCTGCTGCCCTAGCACAGCGCCCTGTCCACTCCCCTCCAGGGTGTGAGTGGGGCTTGCAGACGGCTGAGTCCTGTGTGTCTGCTACTTTCGTGAACTGCGCTGGCAGGGGGCTCCGACGCCAGCCTGCACCCTGGTTCCTGCCCCTGCCAGGCACCCTCCTTACCTCTCACTGTGTCTTTCGTCAGGCAGGTTTCAGTATGGTGGGCAGTGTACTGACTCACCTTGCTCACTACAAGGAAATGCACTGAGGTCTCCATGGCAACCTGTAAGCGCTGTGAAGCACCTGATGGTCTTAGTGGGGCCAGACGCCTTGCAGAGCACTATAAACAGTTCCTCTACTTTTTCCTCTCTGTAAATTCATTTTTTTCTAAATGCTACTCTTCCTTAAATATCCAATTGTAAAAGCAGATTTAGAGCTATGAAGATGTAAATGTTGGGTTTGATCATTCATTAGAATGATGGGAACTGCAAGAGGGTTTGTGGTCACATAGAGTAATCATGAAATGAGTCTTTAGTTTATTGGCAAACTCCAAAGTGGTTAGTTATTTTCCCAATACCCTTTGCCTTTTAGAAAATCCGACACCAAACTCTCCAGCACCCAGAAGAAGTTTTTGTTTATTTTTTAATCTAGAATGCATATATAAAATAAAATTACACAGTCATATTTTACTGCCACACCAAATGTTTAATCAGTCTTGGATGTTTAATTAGAAAATTCCCTCAGGGATGTGAGATGTAAGTTGCAGGGAAAGAAGAAAGGATAAGACATTATTTATATTTGATATGCATTTAGTTGACTAGAGCTGATTTAATCTACCCAACGTCATGGGTCACATTATAATCAATTGAGACATTACAATGGGAAATTTAAAGAAATTATCCCTATGTAACTGTTTATATGAAGTGCTGAGGATTTCTTGAACACTGATTTTTGTGACACTTCATTCCACTCAAGCCTATTTCTGGCAGCTCAGCCGAGTTTCTGAGCACCGTTTCCTGCAGGCTGTGAAAGAGCCTGAGACGAAGGGCCCAGGCTGACCAGGGCGCAGATGCGGGGGCTGCCTGCCCGCAGCCAGACCGGCCATGGCCTCTCAGTTTCCCTAACACTGACTCCTCAGGCAAGCCCTGAGCTCCGACCTCAGGGGCCACGCTTTGCTCTCCCAGTTGTGAGCTGCTCCACCACCTATGGGGTCATCACTTCCCATTAGACGTTGAAGTAGAAAGAAGCAAGGTGGCTTGAACTCTGTTAAAGGATAGATTTTTTGTTTTAATTTAAAAGAAAGGAAGAAAACCTCTGCTGACTCAACAATTTCACTTCTAGCTAGTTACCCAAGAGAAATAAAACAAGACGACGTGTACGCAAATGCTCTTAGCAACTTTATTCACCCTGGGGGGCAGGGGGTGGGGCTTGACTCCAGACAGGCACAAAGGGAACTTTTGGGGTGATGGAAAAGCTGTATATCATGATTGTGGTGATGGGTATCTAGATGTGTACATTTGTCAAAACTCATCAGACTCTACACTTTAAATGAGTGAATTCGTCTTCTATAGATTATACCTCAATAAAGGTAATGAAAAATTAAGATGTCCAGATACAAGACAGGAAGAAGAGGATATTTCGATGAATACCCACCGGTCTTTGTTTAGCTAATGAGTGGCTGAGAGACGGGATGAAGTTGTGGAGATGGAAAGTATCCGGGAAGATCTCCAGGTACTGCTTGGGACAGAAAGCCCTTAGTCCAGAAAATTCTCGTGAGGCTTTCTCCTAAGCTCAGGTGAACAGCATCGTCTTCTCGTGACAGTGGAGTCTGCTCGTGAGAGGAACACTGGCTCTTCAGAGCTGAGGCGCTGGGGTCCTTCAACTCCTCTCTCGGCTGTGTCGCTGGAGGGCCCACACTGGAGGGCAAGGCTCCCAGCAGCCCGTCTGGGAGGACCCGGTGCCGCCAAAGCAGCCTGGGCACAGCAGCTCGGAAACCAAGGCGTCTGGCTCGTCAGCCTGCAGGAAAGAAGATTAAATGCCCGCCTCTCCCGGCTCCTCCAGAGCTTTCGATGTCCTAAAGGTTGGGCTATAAATATAAACTGATGGGGTTTCAGTTCACAATTGTCACATATTCCACTGAGCTATGTCTGTGTTTCATTAGCATTTCTACCTGAATTTACTCTGAGGCATAAAGACCCCTGCAGCTATTCTCTAGTTTTCCGAGTTCTACAGGATAATTAGATTGAATCTAATATTGAGTGAAGATGTGTTGATTCTTCACTCTGAGGCATGTTTGATACTTCCTGGTGTTCCTTCTGCATGACAACTTGGGTAGATGCCGCTAACTGAAATTTCAAGGATTATATCCAATTTGAAAAATTAACGTGAACGCAGAATAACACTCGCCGCAACCAGCCACTTAGCTACGGTGTACTAGGCAGGCATAGTAGAACTAGGAGGAAAATCGGTCCCCAGAATATCAGCCATTCGTGGAGAAAGGCAGCACCATGAGCCTCTGGAAATTGGTTTCTTACTGGGAAGGCTGTATGTGACCCCACAGCGCAGCCCTTAACTAAGCATAAGCTGAGCAGTAGGTGCTAAGCCAAGGCCCTGCCAGCAGAGTGGAGAGCACCCATCAGCAGCTTTGCTTGGCCCGTCATGGCTCAGGTTTGGAATGAATCGATTAAGCAGGAAAGGAAATAGCACCAATCATGGCTCTAAGGTGCAATAGAACACAAGCACCATAGAGTCAGATCTTACATAAAGTGTCTTTCAGACAGCATTGTGGACATATCATGGGTTGGTTTTCCTTCAGTAGATGAACTTACTTTTCCGTGGGAAATCCGTGGAAGTTTTGCAGGCATGCCCAGAGCTTGCTGCTCCCGGTGCGGAGAGATCATGGTGATGATGCCCAGAGGACGCTCAGCCGCCAGAGGACTCAGATCTGAGTTGGAGTTCTGGCTCTGACAGTGTCTAATTTCTATGACTGTGAATTTTCAGACTCTTTTCATCAGTCAAAAGGAGTTACTACACCAACCTCGGCATTTTTATTGCAGGTGCTGTGTGCGATGGCACGCGCAGGTGTCTGTGGCTGGCCCGGCTCAGGCGGCCATCGGAGCCGTCAGCGCCGTCGGCAGGCACCGCCGCAGGGGGCTGCTGCCCGTCTCTGCCCACCCCGTACGGCCGGGCTCCCAGGCTCCCCTGGGTCTGACCTTGTTCTCGGTGCTCACGTCTCCTTCCTTCAGTGCTGTGCTCTGAGCAGCCTGGGCTGCAAAGCTGGGAGGTCTCCGCTAACGAGACTTTGGAAAGCATTGTAGTCAGTGGATGTGCTGTGAAGATGACCAGAAACGGCCCCTCTCTCCTTCAGATGAGTAGCTGCTCTTTATTTATTTATTTATTTATTTTTAAAGATATATTTATTTACTTATTTATTTATCCCCCCCTTGCTGCTTGTGCCCGCTGTGTCGATTCGCTGCGTGTCTTCTCCGTGTCCGCTTATCTCCCCCTTGCTGTGAGGTCCCACTGCATCAGCCCACCGCACCACACAGGCTGGCCTGCCCTCGCAAGGAGGCCCCGGGAAGCGAACCGGGGCCTCCCTCATGGTAAACGGGGGCTCTATCGATTGAGCCACACCCGCTTCCTGTTGTGAGGTCTTGCTGCATCAGCCCATTGGGCCGTGCTGGCCGGCCTGCCCTCACAAGGAGGCCCCGGGAAGCGAACCCGGGGCCTCCCATATGGTAAATGGGAGCTCCATCGATGGAGCCACACTGGCCTCCCAGTAGCTGCTCTTTAAGTAACACCTGCAGTGACGGTTTCTTATGCAGATTCAAGGAGGGCTGTATCTCAGACATCTTAGTTGAAAGTGCTCTGGGAAGTGAGTCGTGGCAAGGACGCTTGTGTCCATACACAGTGAGGAATCTGAAGACTTGTGTTTCATGAAATTTCAGAGTGGGGGTAAAGGCAATATCGCTAAAGATATTATTTTATATAAGAAAAATAAATTTAAATTTGTTACTAAACTAATAAATTAAATATTATAGACATTTTTCTATTAAATATATATCCCAGTTTGACATTCTTATTAGAAAATGGGGCAAATATTTTAATTTTCCAAGTTTCCTTAAAATTTGACATATGTCATTTCATGCAGTCTAAAACCCACATTTTTGCACATTTTAGCATCTCTGAAATTGAGAGTGCAGGTGGCACACAGCTTTTAACACTCAGCTTGGAGATCACCTCCTCTCAATTCACTGACTAAGCCTGGTCATCTGCTCCGAATCGGCTACAAAAGGGCACGAAGGACGGTCCTCCTCGATCCGGGAGAAGAGAATCAGATGAGGGCGAGCACAGGGCCTGCGTCGCAGCAGCCGTACTCGCCTGACCCTGAAATTGGGGTAATTCATAAAACCCAAGTATGCAATTGAATGGCGTGAGACCTGCACGCCAGTAGACTCACTAACCCTTTATTCCTTTTCAAGAGAATCCATTGACTTGAACTGGATACGAACTGTATGTAATAAGCTTGTTTCTTCATAAAATAACTGGATTTCACAAAGCTGGATGACAAAACAAGGTATTTTTCCATCTTTAAATTATTTATGATGAAGCCTGAAAAGCAAAGCTTTCAGTGTGTGTGAAGTGGTCCTTGAATCTCTCAATTCTATCCTCAGTATGTAGAATTCTCTTGGGGGCCATCTGAAGCCTTGCTAGAACCGCTGGTGAAGGGGGCCACATTTGTAACCCCCTTAATTTCACTCCTCGTTTCTACCAGCCCGATAAGGCTCCTGTGGGGGCAGAGCCATGCGCAAAACGGGCACATCCTGCTCCTGGGAGCCTTGGGCTGCCAGGCCTCGTTTCAGACGGAACTGAGGCTGCTAATGCGCTGGCTGTGAAGTAGGGAGCCTGTCCTGAGTTACGGGACGGGCCCGAGCTAATCGCCAGGGTCTTTGAAAGTGGAAGAGGGGGCAGCCCCTCGAAGCTGGGGAAGGTGGGAAGACGGACGCTCCCCTAGAGCCTGCGTTCACAGCGCAGCTTGAGTGAAGCCTGGCGAGGCCCGGCGGGCGGCTCGAGCCGCTAGGTCTGTGGCATTGAAAGTGGGCACAGCTGTACTGGGCTGGTCCGCCTCCAGCCAGCCACCATCCTCTGCGTCCTGTGCTAGCTTTTTGCTGAAGTGGTTCAGTTATTTTGCTTCCATGTTCAGGTTGGACTTTAATTTGGGTATTTGCAGTCGGCATTTAAATGTCTTCTCGGACCTTCGTGAAGGGGTTTTCCGTTTTGTTTCATGGCACTGAGGCCACATCGGTGCCAGCTACTAACTGGTAAGTGGGAGAGTCTCCTAGATTTGCCTGTCAAACCCTTCCATCTTTTTAAAGTGAAATAGCACTTCTCCAGAAGAAGGAAAAAATAGAACTTTCCACCAGGGAACCATGGCCTCATGTCCAATACCCTTTGTCACTCATGACTAATGGCATTTCCCAGACTTCTTTTTTTTCTCTTGCTTCTAAAAATCAAAGTAGAAAAATAGGGAGCCGACAAAAAGATCCATGTGAAACAGAGTTTCATAGTGCTTTGTGTGTGAGCGGAATAATGGATTTTACCACGCTAAAATCAGCCCATTTTCCTGTGTCTCTCTGCAGGCAGCATGTATGGAGCTGCCAGCATTCGCAGCCCCCATTTAGAGTTGTTTCCGAGTGGCAGACGAGTCCCACACAAACCCGTTTTACCCTTCTGTGCTTTGGTGTCTACAGGTGGAGCTGCATTTATGAATATGCACTGTCAGCATACGTACCCAGCTTCACGGCTAACCTTGAGCGTCGCTCCTGCCAATCCCGTCCGTTCTCTCTGGCCACAGCCCCTTTAAATTATTGATGGAGGTTTCCTCTTACTAGGAAAGATTAGCTGCTAAGTACGTGTTTGTAGATGAGTTCAAGATGCCTGTGGACTTTCACTGCAGTTTGCTCTTGGGCATTTTGGGTTGTAGAGATCAAAGTGACTTTACCCTTCTTATACTCAGATTAATTTTCTCTTTTGAATCTGTGAAAAATGAACAAACCCAAGCGCCCTCCCCAGTTTACTCTATGTGGCCTGTTTTTTTTTTTTGTTTTGTTTTGGTTTGGTTTTGGCTTCAAATAGCATAGAATAAAATTAATCCCCTTCCTTCCCTCTGCCCTGCATCTCCCCCCACATCCCTATTTTAAGACCTAATAATTTGCCATTTTTCATAAGCAGTTGCCTAGAATATATAGTTTCTAGATATATATTTAGCCTCCTTTTAATGGTGAGATTGTACATTTTGAGCAAGACCCTGGATGAGGACTTTTAGTGGTGCCCTGAGATTAGGACCAGAAAGCACTGCTGGCTGAGAAAAAGTAGGTTTGGGGGATTTCTATAAGCTCGCTGCCCTCGGCGCCTCCAGCTCTGCGTACGTGCCCGGCTGAGCCAGTCTGTCCACAGGGCCACAGCTCTCCAGTTCCAGGAGCTCGTCATTCTCTGAAGCCGTCTCGATGTCATTCCCTGCCTCGCTTCTTACTTTGTGCCTTCAGCAAATCAGACTCCTGCAGTCGTTGCTCAAAACTGCACCGCACGAGCACCCTGGCACAAGCACGTGGCGTGCTTGGTTCACATCTGGTGGCACCCTGGGGAAGCCTCCCAGGGCAGGAGAGGGTCAGGGCACAGCGGCCGAGAGCTGGGACGCTCCCCTTGTACTCAAAATGGGGTCTCTGCCCTGGCATCGCTGGGGTCGCTGCGAGCTTGTTAGAAATGCAGAGTCTCAGACCCTGCTCCATCTGCATCAGAATCTTCATTGTAACAAAAGCCTGGCGATTCGTGTGCACGTTAAAGTTTGAAAAGCTCAGAGCTAGACTGTAAGCCCGATGAGAGCATGGGCCACGCCTGTCTTATTTTATTCCCAGTGGCTCAGAGTTGATGCTTCATAAATATTTGTTGTATAAATGACTAAATTGAGGGAAAGATTCCTGTAAAGAACACTGATGATTTTTGTCATGAACAGCACTTATTTCTTACAGAGATTAATTCAGTTTGGGAAACAGATAATAAGTACTTTGTGTGCATTGGTGCTCGTCTGTAATTCCTTCTTAAGGGAGAGTGTAATCTAGTCTCACCAGATGGATGGCAGAGGGACGGACGGTAAAGGCGGCCTCTCGGGCCGGGGCGCAGCAGGCCCCGCATCTGCCTCCCTGTTCCCCGAGCCCCTTGCATTTCAGTGGTCTCTGCGCGCCCACCAGCAGGCCTCCTCCTGTGCCGTGGCCAGAGTGGCGTCCACAGCGTTGATTTAACGGAGTCGGCCACCGCCACGGGCAGTCCCGCAGATGCCCCGGTGTCTCTGCCGCCCCACAACTGATCGAGAGAAAGGGGTTTGATGGAGCCAGGCTCGAGTGGCAGGCACCCCAGCCTCTTGCTGGCACCCGCCTGGGCCCCGGAAGCGGCCATGGCCCCTCCGTAACAGCACGAGCTCGCCGGGGCTCTCCGGCTGCTCTCTGGGTCTTCAAGCGGCCTGGGAAGGCCTCGTGCGGAGGGGAAGCCAGGGCCGGCCCCCGGAGCTGGGGGTGCGGGCGGCGGCGTGCAGGCAGAGCTGGCGGGCTCCTGACGCGCCGGGGGCGAGAGCCCGGAGCCGAGCCTCCCGCGGCCCCGGGTTGGGCCCGCTCCCGTGTTTGGCTGAGGCGCCGGGGCCGGGGCGGGCCGGGCCGCTCTGCGGAAAGAGCTCGGGGAGCGGAGCCCCTGTGAGCCCGGCAGGGATGAGAGCAGGCGGCCTGGGAACCAGGATGCACTGAGCGCGGCCCCCGCAGGACAACGGCACAGGCTCCCAGGTGAGAGCGTGGCCAGGGGACTTCACACACTGCCGGCAGACGCGACAGGAGCGCAGGGACTCGGACACGAGACGCCCGCGAGGAGAGGCTTTGCTGGGGCTTGAATCCCTTAATCCAGGGTGATAGCCCGGACGGTCTCCTATTTTAAAGACGAAAGGTCTTTGGAAATTATGATTTCAGAAAGAAATGCAATTTATATAAGTATCACAAACCTCAGCACATAAAAA
>JAQZBX010067113.1:0-15994 GCA_029593785.1 Cabassous unicinctus
AAACCCCAATGTTTCTTTATTCCTTCAGCAGATGGGAAACACAAAATTCCAGCAGCTGGCAAATAGATGATTTTGTGGAGTCCCCTCCTCTCTATCTCTTCTCCTGAGTTTCCAGAGGATAAACTAAGAGCTAGTGCCCATTACACTGTTACTCTGTCCATCTTACTCAGGTTACCTCTTCTGAGATTCACAGCAGGCCTATTATGCCTACTTTAAAGATGAGAAAATTAATACTTACAGAAATGAAGACATCTGACTAGGGTTGCAAAGCAAAGTAGGTCTCAAAATGGGTGAAAACCAAGGACTGTCTTGTCTTAGCCATATTCATTCAGCTGCAGTTCATGATCTTATAAACAACCTCCCACAGAGAGAGTAGACTAAAAATCATGGATTACTGGCCTATGCTTCCTCCTAATTTTAAAGTGATCCCCTTGAGTTGAGTAAGAAACATCCCTGGGGATAGAACCAAATTAATTACAGTTGTCCTCAGAAGTTAGGGACATTAAAGGAATACCCTCATTTATTTCCAGAGCTGCAAAGAAATCTCAAAAGGCACAGGTTATGGTTGCTTTGTATCTGGGGCTAACATTCCTTAACAATTTTATTAGAATTATATCCATTTTACCTCCCCCACCCCTTTTTGCTGTTTCTGTGTCCATTCGCTGGACAACTCTCTGTGTCCGTTTCCTGCCTTCTCTTCTCATCCTTCTCCTGCTGTCTTCATAAATCCTTACAAAAATGTATAGGGGAGGAAGATTCAGACTATAGTTAGTAGTAATGCTTTGATGATGCTGTTTCATGATTTGTTAACAAATGTTTCACAACAATGCAGGATGTTTGTGGGGAATGATTTGTCAGAGCCCTTTATGATGTTATGCATGTTTGTTTTGTAAGATTACGATGTTTACTGAACTAATTATAGTTTATGTATGTTCATGTATGAATAATATACTTCAAAAGATTGTTTTTAAAAAAAGAATTATATAATGCTTCATAGCTTTGATGTGCATATATCTAATTATGAGTGAGACTAAGATTTAAAAAGAATATTATCAATTTGTCTTAATTTTGATAAAACATATCCTTCCATAACTTTTCAATATATTCATTGATTTCTATTACCTCTAAATAATGAGAAATTTAGACTATCCATCTCATGCCTACCATATATAAGTGATTATGTTTGTTCTTTATTTTTGATAATATATTTCCCACAAGATTTTGTTATATCCAATCACATATAATATCCCTTTCCATTATGGCTTCTGGCTTTGGAGTCTTGCCTGAAAAGGATTGTCTTTATTGCACTATATTTTGGGTCATGATATCTATAGTCAAGATATAACTTTCAAATACACATCCTTTGCCTAAATATTATTCAGGAGTAATTTTTTTTTCTTTAGTAAAATACAACACAAAAAAGTACAATTCTTCTTTGGTTCTTTTCTAAAGTATCTGACTACTCTTTTTCCAAACTAGATTGGATCCATTCTTCCATTGTGCTTCATACATAGTAGTGGTATAAATATATACGAAATGACAGTTGATTTATTCATGTACTTTTTTGAGTCAATTATTCAATTATGTTATTGTTTCAATAGGTTATTTTTAATTTTCCAGGTATGCAATAATAATCATGTAAGAACAAATGCAATTTTTTCCATTTTTTGTTTAGTTTTCAGTTCCTATATTTATTTCACATATCTAATATTACTAATAAACACAGAAAAATATTGTATAACAACTACACTCTACTTATATATTATTTATTGGAAATATGTGTCATTTTCACCTTTGAACTTCATGCACATTTTTATTAAAGGTAAATATATTGTTAAATTATTGATTTAATTAGTCAGAATGTTGATTTCCAATTATAAAAACAATTTTGAACCTGAGAATGAACCAGTTTTTCATGTTTTATCTGTTTTTAGAAAACAGTTAACATTACTTTAGCTATGTATGTTTCCTTGGTATTTAGAAACATGATGTGTATTCGCATAGTTTTTCTTTAGTATTTTGTAAGTAAAAATTAATTGTATATATGCATTTGTATATCTATATAGATGCATACACAAAGGAAAATTAACAAAATAACAATTGGTCTTATAATCATACTATCCTGTTAAATAAATCCTGCATTTTTAAAAGCAAAATAAATACAGAAAAGTTCCAAATGAAAAGGAAAAATCCTGTCATTTTCCTCTAGTTTCTCTCTCCCAAATTACTGATACAAGCTACACTATGGATGAACTTTGAAAACATTATGCTCAGTTATAAAGGCCAGATATTATTTTCAGTGATAAAAGTCCACATATTTTATTATTCCATTTATACTTGCTGTCCAGAATAAGCAAATCCATAGAGACAGAAAGTGATTAGTGGTTGCCAGGAACCAGAAGGATAAGGAAGTGGGGAGTGACTGCTAATGAGAATTTCTTCAAGGGGTGATGAAAATATTCTAAAACTAAAGCATTGTGGTTGCACAACTCTCTGTACTAAAACCCACTGAAATGCACACATTAAAGGCTTACTTGTATAGTATTTAAGTTGTATCTCAATAAAGGTGTTATAGTAAAACAGAGTTCCCCAAATATACCATGTCTTGTACATAATTCCAGACTGTGTTAATGTACAGATCAAGATAATTTTTTTATTGCAAATGATATGTTAAAATGCAGCTATATGCAGCCATGTCCCCTCAGATACCTGTGTGGAGGAATTTTTCCTTACCTCATCCTAGATTCTAATGGATTTCAGCCAAGCCTTGCTTTTCATTGCCTTGAAGCTGAAGCATGCCAATCTCTATCTTCAAGATTAAATGGCACCTTTTCTTATAAGGAGAGCAGTCGTATATGATTAGGAACCACCCTAAATCAGCTTGGCTTCATATTAATTGCATCTTCAAAGTCCCTATTTCAAATATGTTTACATTCACAGGGCCTGGAGGTGGTTAACATTTGAACATATCTTTTTGGGGACATGATTTAACTCATCAGTTCATCAATGATCAAGTATCTTTAGGCTCAATGTAAGCAAGGAGTGAAGACAAAGTCAGAAATGTAAAAAGCCTGGCTAAGTGTTGAAGCCGTACTCCAGTGGGAGCAAATCTGCAAAAACTGGAAGATTGTTTCCTTCTTTTCTTTTTTCCTGTACAGTTGGTGGGTTCACTCTTACTGATCCCCAAACTTACTACAAGCTACAGTAATCAAAACAGATGGAAGGATACACATGTAAGTCAATGGAATGGAATTGAGAGTCCAGAAATCAATTCACACATCTATAGTCAACTTAATTTTAGCAAAGTTGCCAACACCATTGGGGAAAAAATTGGATTTTCAAGAAATGCTACTAGAACAACGGGATATCTAGATGCACTAGAATGAATTTGGAATTTATTCAAGGCATATATTTTAATGTAGATAAAATTTAATGCAAATGGATCAGAGACCTAAATAAGAGCTAAAACTAAATATTAGCCAGAGGAGAAAGCTTATGTTCTTCTCATATCTTTTTTGATCATGCATCCTACCTTGGATTCACTGTAACACAAAACTGCTATTCAAAGTCCTTTTATTCAAATTAACTCTGCATCTTTTCTTCCCAGACTTTATGCATATTTATTTTTCCTCCAACTCTAATATTTTGTTCTAGTCAGCAGGAGTTTGTTCATTTGTTTTTCCATATTTCTGTTGAATGCCCTCTGCTTAGAAACTTTTCACCCTAAAAGTATTGAGTTAGGCAAACATCTTGCCTAAGACCTTGGGAGAACACCCAGACACATCAAAGCAGACAAGTACAATTCTTTGTTATTACAGTTCACTCTGCTACCTCTGGAACCAGGTTATGTCAGTGAAAATGTGGGATGTGATCTTCAAGACCACTGCCACCCTGTGGAGGTAGATTAGTATAGCTAAGTTAAAATGCCACAATGCTCTGTTTTCATATGTAAGTCAACTATTCTCATTGAGCATTAGTTTGGTTGCTTTAAATATTTGACTATTTTCTAAATTTCCATGAAAGTAGACTCTAACAGGTATTGCTCATGTTTTCAGTGTCTCTTTGGAGGAAGAGTCTCTTGGAGGTGCCTAGCCTGTTCACTAATCAGGTTTTTTCTGTTGAGTCAATCTCTTTATTTGTTACAATTCTATTCATATTTTCTATTTCTGTTTTAGCCAGTTTTGTAAACTTGTGCCATACTAGGATTTTTTCCATTTCATCTAGCTTATCTATTTTGTTGGTATACAGTTGTTTGTTGTCTTTGGATATAATAATCATTACTTCTATAAAGTTAATGGTAATCTCCTCATATTTATTTCTGATTTTAGGAATTAGAGGCTCTTACCTTTTCTCTTGCTCAATCTAGTTAAAATTTCATCAATTTACTTGATCTTTCCAAAGAACAAATATTTGGGTTAGTTGACTCTATTGTTTTTTTCATCTCTCTTTATCTTATATGTGGTCTAATATTTATCATTTTCTCCCTTTTCCAAGTCTAAAGATTGTGAAGTTATGATATTTCTTTGAGATCTTTATTACCGTTTTAATGTAGGCATTTTCACCTATATATTTCCCTCTGAGCACTGCTTTTACTACATCCCATGAGATTTGGTGTGCTTATTTTTTTTTCTCCTTCATTTCCAAGTATGTTTTAATTTTTAATGTATTTTTATTTTATAGATTGGTTATTAAAGTGTTTTGTAATATTTCTACCAAATTGTCAAAGAAGTTTTTCCATATATATTTTAAATATATGCATATATGTATATATTACAGTGGGTTGACATGACCCACCTGGCAACCTCAAGAGAATTTTTCAATTATGGATCAATTAGTAGGAAAAGATACACTTAGCCACTGGCAAAACTTTATTTGTCTTCCAAACAAGTGGACTTATTGACATTATGATCGAAACATCTCCTCTATCAATCAGCTTCTGCTATTTAATTCTGATATTTAAAAATAAAAGTTCACTCTCAGAGAGTAATGAGAGTTTAATTCTCACTTATGGATTTGTGGAGTTCAATTTATCTGGGCTAATGCATTGGTATGCTAATAACAATTATGCAAACACAGTTATTTACAGTCATAAAATTGTTCTTGCCTCCTGAGTATCTGCCATTGTTCTTTTCTTATTTATTTATTTATTTATTTACTGAGTTTTTGTGTTAATAAACTTTATTTTAGAGAAGCTTTAAATTTACATTTACTGAAAAATTACCATGACAATATAGGGAATTCCCACATTATCTCCCCACACCCACACATAGTTTTCCCTATTAGTGGCATCTTAGCTTAGTGTGGTACATTTCTTACAATTGATGAACCAATGTTGAAGCATTGCTGCTAATCAAAGTGTATAGTTTAAATTATGGTTGACACTTTGTGCTGTACAGTTCCATAGGCCTTGAAAACTGCATACTCTCAAGAGTCCATCATTGCAGTATCTTACAGAAAAGTCTCACTGCCCCAAATATGCCCTCTGTTTCACCCCATCATCCCTCCCTCTCCCTTCTGAATCCCTGGAAACCACTATTTTTATATCAGTGTTACAAGTTCTTCCATTAACCCAAGGTAATAATTATACTGAAAATAAATCTACTTTGGTCCATGATTACACTCCCCCCTTATGTTTGTCCATTCCTCAATCTTGAGGGACTTGTGATGATGTCTGCTCTCACTGCTTTAGGTTGAGAGGGGATTTAGATATTATGGGGCAGATGGAAGGAATTGTTTTGTTTGTGGTTGTAAACACAACTTATTTTGGTGGGATGGGGTTTTTCCATTATTATCATTTTTTGGCTGTCCAGTGCCATCTGAAGAACTAGAGAGTAGTTGGTTACCACTGTGTTGGGATTCATGGCTCAACAAGTATATGAACAATCTCAAGATTTAAATCTGTGAGAGATATATTTCATGGGTATATTGATAAATATAGTCTCAAATAAAAGGGCTAGAAATATCATAGGTAGGGGGATTATAAATGAGTATAACTATGTTATATTGGGGAATAGATTATCATATATTCCCAATTAGGGCACACTGAAGAAGTATTGATATCAAGAAGCTGTGTTCTTTGTCTCGGGTATCTCTTGTTTGAAGCTTTGTTGATTCTGGCAGTTAGTGAAATCTGGCTAAAACTTGCATATGCATAAACTCAGGAATGGCCTCCTGACTCACTTTGAAATATCTTATCCATAAAAATTCTTTCTTTTTTGAAATTTAATATTTTCCCCTTTTGGTCAAGGTCTTTTTCCAAATGCATCTCTCCGGTTAGTGCTTGGTAATAATCCCTTGATGCCAGAGAGGGTCATCCTCAAGATCACATTAAGGGGAAGGTAATGTGTTGATTTGTTGAGAGTGGCTTAGAGAGAGGCCACTTTCAGTAATAAGGAGGTCTTCAGGAAGCAGCTCTTAAGCATTATATAATTAGGTGAAGTTTCATTTTTATAGGAAAAAAGTTCATAAGCATAAGCATTAAGATTGAGGTTATGGCATATATGCCTGCATTCTTTTACTTGGCACAGTTTATATATTCTAGAGATTTTTACCTTTTTATTTTAGAAGGTAGCAGGATTTCCCTAGGATGGAAGTTTAATTATTTTGTTAGCTATTGTGCACGCCTCTATTTATTGAGAAAACATTCCTATTAAAACACAAACATATTCATATATCTTAGAAGCAGATTTTAGGTTTTTTTTTCCCCCATATAACACCCCACTATCACAAAAAAATGTGTCTCTATAACAGGGTGTTGATATTGGGAGCCACTGACTTTTTTTTTTTAAACAAATCAATTTTACATACATATTAATAAAGCATAAAATTCATCCAAAGTGTACAATCAATGATATTTGGTATAATCTCATAGTTCTGCATTCATCACTTAAATCATTATTGGAGCATTTTTATTATTTTATAAATAATAATAAACAAAAAACAAACAAACAAGAAAATTTCTCACCTCCCAATCTACTTCTCCTGCTGAACATAGCTGCTATTTCTAGCTATTCTTTCACAATTATTTACTTGTTTATTAAGCAGTTTTATTGAGATATATTCACATACCATATGCTCTATCCAATGTGTATAATCATTGATCTTTAGTATAATCACAATGTTGTACATTCATCTCAAAAATTTTGGAACAAATTTTTGTTCAAAAATAAAGGCTCCACAACCCCCAGCATTCATTCATCTGCCCTACACAGCTGTCAATCTAATTTTATGTCTATAAATTGATCTATATTACACTCTATACTAATAGAATCATACTATATGCAACACTTTTGTCTGGTCTCTTCCACTAAGTACAATGTTTCCTGTTTGTCTGATATTAACATTTTGTAGTATTAATCTATATTTGTTCAGCTTCAAAGAAAAATGATCTTATATATGCAATTTATCCATATTTATATTTCACATAATATATTTATACTTCACGTAATATATTTAGTTCGTAATAACACAATCATATAGTATTTGTCCTTTGGTGTCTGGCTTGTTTCATGTAACATAATGTCTTCAAGGTTTATACGTGTTATCATATGCTTCTCAACCTCATTTATTCTTACCACTGCGTACTATTCCATTGTGTGCATACAGACAAATTGTTTATGCATTCATCAGTTGATGGACACCTGGGTTGTCTCAAACTTTTGGCAATCATGTATAACACCACTACGAACATCAGCATGCAGATATCTATTCGTGTTTCTGCTCTCAGTTCTTCAGGGTATATACTTAGCAATGGTATTGCCAGTTCCCATGGCAAGACTATAATCAACTTCCTTAGGAACTGCCAGTCCTCCACAGTGGCTGTACCATTCTACATTCCCACCAACAGTGAATAAACATTCCTATCTCTCCACATATTCTCCAACAATGAGTTTTCTGACTTTTTCACAGCTGCCAGTCTGATAGGTGTGAAATGATATCTCATTGTAGTTTTGATTTGCATCTCCCTAATTGCTAGTGATGATGAATATTTTTTAGTGTGTTTCTTTGACATTTGTATTTCTTCTTGGGACAGTTGTCTTTTCATGTCTGTTCCCCATTTTTAATTGGAGTGTTTGATTTTAATTGTTGAGTTACATGATATCTTTATATATCATGGATATTAAACCCTTACCAGATATATGATTGCCAAATATTTTCTGCCATTGAGTTTGTTGCCTTTCCACCCTTTTGACGAAATCCTTTGAAGTGCAAAAGGGATGAATTTTGAGGAAAGCCCATTTATCTATTTTTCCTTTTGTTTCTCATGCTTTGGGTGTAAGGTTTAAGAAACTACTGCCTATCACAAGATCTTGAAGATATTTTCCTACATTTTCTTCTAGGACTTTTATGGTTGTTTCTATATTTAGGTCCTTGATCCATTTTGAGTTAATTTTTGTATAAAGTGTGAGGTAGGGTTCTTCTTTCTTTCTTTTGGATATGGCTATCCAGTTCTTCCAGCACCATTTGTTGAATAAAGTGTTCTGGCTCATTGGGTGTGCTTAACAGCTTTGTCAAAAATCACTTGACTGTAGATGTGAAGGTCAATTTCTGAGTTCTTGATTTGGTTCCATTTGTCAATCTGCATGTCCTTATGTCAGTACCATGCTGTTTTTATCACTGAAGCTAAGTAATATGTTTACCATCAGTATCTTTAAAAAAAGTTTTTTAATGAAAAAAACAAAGTAATAAAACATATAACACTGTCAAATGCCAAATAAAAAAGAAAATACTGAAAGCAAAGAAAGAATCAACTTGTCATGTACATGTAAACCTTAGAGATATTGCATGCTTAGTTTCGGAGCACTGCAATAAAATAGATATCACAATAAAAAAAGTCACATGAATTTGGGTTTCCCAATGCATATAAAAGTTATATTTATACTATCCTAAAGTCTATTATGTGTACAATAACATTATGGCTAAAACAACAATGAATTTTACCTAATTAAAATGTACCTTATTGTTATTAAATGCAAAAAAACATTTAAGGTTTCAGCAAGACAATTTTCTTTTTGGTGGAGGTCTTGCTTTGGTGTTGATTGCTGCTGACTGATGTGGGTGACAGCTGCTGATGTTTTGAGAAGGTGTGACAAATTCTTAACATAAGACAACAGTGAAGTTTGCTGCATTGATTACCTCTTCCTTTAATGAAAGATTTCTCTGTAATGTGCAATGCTATCTTACATCATTTTCCACACAGTAAAACTATTTTCAAAATGAGTCAATCCTCTCCAAACCTGCCACTGTTGTGTCAGCTAAGTTTATGTAACATCCTAAGTCCTTTATTGTCATTGGATTCAACATAAAGTCACCAGGTTCATTAGCCCCAAAGAAGAGAGTCACCCTGTCTTTTGAAAATTTGAAGCCAGACATTGAGTTCTCCTCTTTAGCTATGAAAGTCCTGGAGGGTACCTTCTTCCAATGTAAGGGTGATTCATCTACATTGGAAATACATGATTTAGTGTAGCCACATTCATCAATAATTTTGTGAGATCTGCTTCATTACTTCCAGCAACTTCTATATCAGCCTCTACTGCTTTGTCTTGTACTTTTATGTTATGGAAACTGCTTCTTTCTTTAAACCTCATGAACCTATCTCTTCTACCTTGAGGCCTTTTGTATTAGTCAGGGTTCTCTAGGGAAAGCTACTATACATAGAAAACCCTGAGAGCTTATAAATGAGTTCAGTAAGGTCACAGGTTATAAGATCAATGTTCAAAAATAAGTAGCATTTCTACACACCAATAATGAGCAATCTGAGGGGGAAATCAAGGGAAAAAAACATTTACAATAGCAACTAAAATAATCAAATGCTTAGGAATAAATTGCCTAAAATTATAAAAAAACTTATATGCAGAAAACTAGACAACACTGTTAAAGAAAATCAAAGAAAACTTAAATAAATGGAAGAATATTCCCTGTTCATGGATAGGAAAACTACACTTCATTAAGTTGACCATCTTACCAAAACTGATCTAAAAATCACAACAAAATTTTTTACTGAATTGGAGAAACTAACTATGAAATCTATTTGGAAGGGCAAGAGGCACTGAATGACCAAAGACATATTAAAAAAGAAAGTTGAAATTGTGAGACTCGCAATTTCAACTGTGAGACTACCTGACTTTAAAATATACTACAAAGCTACAGTGGTCAAAACTGCATGGTATTGGCACAAGGATAAACATGCCAACCAAATGGAACTGATTTGAGAGTTCTGATATAGATCCTCACTATACTGTCATCTGCTATATAACAAGACCACCAAGCCAACTCAACTGGGAGAGAAAGGCCTCTTCAATAAATGGTGGTTGGAGAACAGGATATCCATATCCAAAAGAATGAAAAGGGTACACCATCTCACATCTTATAAAAAAAATTAACTCAAGATGGATCAAAGATCTAAATATAAGAGCCAAGACCATAAAGACCTTGGAAGATAATGTACGGAAATATCTACAGGACGTTGTAATAGGAAATCCTTTCATGAACCAGATTACACCCACATGTCTCTGATGTGATATTAAATCCTATAATACTAGGAATAGGCCTACTGCTTTCCCTCACTGGGAAAGGGTTAGATGCCTCCACACTGGGCCCACAGCAGCAAACTATACAGGCTAACACCAATCTCCCTGCCATTCTAGCTACCTCATTGCAAAACCTCCAAGAAACTTTAACCCTAATGCAGCAATCCCATACACTACAAAAGATAGGGAGAGAAGGAAATGGCTCTAAACCACGGCCTGGCTTTAGACAGCATACAAGCAGGCCAAGGGGTCTGCTTCATTCAGGGAATATTAATAATTTTATATTAATAATTTGGGGAGGGTTCAAGAGGAAATATGCACCTTACCACATGTAACCATTGGGGAATTTGATGTAATTATGAATTCCAAAAATATAATTGGATCATGCCTGTAATCTGATCTGTTAATCTGGGCATGATTGAATTATGATTAGGGCATTGACTGGGCCATGTCAGTCAGTAGGGCGTTGAGCCCCACCCCTTGGTGGGTGGGGAATTGAATATAAAAGTCCAGGCAAAGAACAGAGAGAAGCAGTCTTTCGAGAAGCAGTCTTTTGAGAAGCAGTTTTGATGTTGGAAAGAAGGCCCCAGGAGAAGAGAAGCAAGCCGTTCACCTGATCGTCTACAGCTGACCTTGTGGAGGAAACACGAACTAAGCCCGGAGAGAAACGCAGCCCCAGGAAGAGAGGAACCCCAGAAGCCTGAACCCTGGCAAACGCCGGCAGCTGTCTTGCTCTAACACATGGCAATGGACTGTGGTGAGAGAAGAAATTTAATGCTTTATGGCCTGGTATCTGTGGACTTCTACCCCAAATAAATACCCTTTGTAAATACCAACCCATTTTTGGTATTTCACATTAGCACCCCTTTGGCTGACTAAGACAGAATTTGGTACCGGGAGTGGGGTAGTGCTTTTGTAATTACCAAAATGTTGGAACAGTTTTATAAATGGGTAAGGGGTATTTTATGGAGGAATTGTGAAATGCTTAATGGAAACGGCCTAGATTGCTTTGAAGAAACAGTTGGTAGTATTATGAACCCTAAAGAGACTTTCTATAATGTGTTAGAAGTAAATGATGAAACTATTATTGGAAACTGGAGCAAAGGCGATCCATGTTTTAAAGTTGCAGAGAACTTAGCAAGATTAATTCCTGGTGTTATATGGAAGACAGAATTTGAAAATGGCGAACCGGAGCATTTAGCTGAAGAACTTTCCAAGGTAAACTTGGAGAATGTGGCTTGGCTTCTCCTTGCAGCTTATAGCAAAATACTAGATGAACGAAATACACTAAGGACTGAACTTTTGGGCACAAAGAAAACAGAAACTGATTCCGGAACTTCCAAGTTTCTGGAAATCAAATTCCCAGATGAAAATGCCCTATTTGAAGACTTTCCTAAACTTGGAACTCGTAACTCAGAATTGAAGATGCAGTTATCTAGGAAAGACTTGTGGAAACTCTTGCTGTCTGATGGCTTGTGTCCCTGCTTCGTGCATGCTAAACCAACAAAGTTTTTGAGAGAGCTGTATGAACAAAACCACTGTCAGCTTGGACAATAGAGGAAATGGAAAGGAGAGATTGAAGGAGAAACAGCGTTAAGAAGAAAATCATGGAAGCAGAGATCTGGAATTAAGACATCTCCTTGGGCCGAGAGAGGAGCCCCACCCATGTGTACAGAGAGGGTGAGTTTGCCCCTGCAGTTGAAGAGGGTGGATGTCCCCACCCGATGTTCTGGAAGAGTTTTGCCATGCCAGGGTGCAGAGAGGGTGGAGCACATTCCTCAAAGATTAGGGCGGTTAAGGTCAACACCCCATAGGTCTGAGAGGGGTGTACCTGTCCCCCATAGATTAGAGAAGGCCAGGTGGTCAACCCATTGCTCTGAGAGGGTTGAACCTGCATGCCAAGTATTAGGGAAGGTCAGGTGGTCAACTCATTGCTCTGAGAGGGTTGAACCTGTATGCCAAATGTTAGGAAGAATGTTGTCTTCACCTCACTGTACTAGGGGGGCTAAGACTCTAACCCAAAGATTGGGTAAGGTGTGGCAATCACCCCAACACCCTTGGAGGGTGAGGTCTGGAGCTTGGTCAACACCCAGATGCTTGAAGAGGGTGGAACCAAGAAATTGGCCATTGGGCAAGCCTGTGGAGAGGGTGGGTCCCAATGTGGCCCCAAGGAGAAGAAACCAATGTCTTAAGAATGACTCTCAGACTTTAAAATCGAATGAAGGATGCCCTGCAGGTTTCGTGAACTGAAGAGGATCCATGACTCATGTTCAACATCCCAATTTCTCCTTATGATATTGAAAATGTTTATCCTTTGTCTTTCCATTTGTGTATTGGAAGCAGTTAAATGGTTTTGTAAGTTTCAGAGGTCTACAGCAGACAGAATTTTGCCTGAAGACAAACTGTATTTCTTTAAACTGCCTATGATATGATTTTGTACTTGAATTGTTACTGATTTAAGTTTCTTTTGAAAATTGTAATTTATTTTTGGAATTCAGATGGTGGAATGTAACCGTTGGGGAATTTGATGTAATTATGAATTCCAAAAATTTAATTGGATCATGCCTGTAATCCGATCTGTTAATCTGGGCATGATTGAATTATGATTAGGGCGTTGACTGGGCCATGTCAGTCAGTAGGGCGTTGAGCCCCACCCCTTGGTGGGTGGGGAATTGATTATAAAAGGCCAGGCAAAGAACAGAGAGAAGAAGTTTTTTGAGAAGCAGTCTTTTGAGAAGCAGTTTTGATGTTGGAAAGAAGGCCCCAGGAGAAGAGAAGCAAGCAGTTCACCTGATCGTCTACAGCTGACCTTGTGGAGGAAACAGGAGCTAAGCCCGGAGAGAAACGCAGTCCCGGGAAGAGAGGAACCCCAGAAGCCTGAACCCTGGCAAACGCCGGCAGCTGTCTTGCTCTAACACATGGCATTGGACTGTGGTGAGAGAAGAAACTAAATGTTTTATGGCCTGGTATCTGTGGTCTTCTACCCCAAATAAATACCCTTTGTAAAGACCAACCCATTTTTGGTATTTCACATTAGCACCCCTTTGGCTGACTAAGACACCACACAAATAGAAGCAATACCTACATCGCACCCAAGTTTTCTCCTAAATCCCTACACTAAAAAATGGTTTCAATTTGTCCTCATGGATAGATCCTACATCTTAGAGTGGCTGGCTAATTACTGGGTTTCTTCTCTGTGCACTCTCTGGCATTTTCCTACCTTGCTCAAATGCTTACTTAAATATCTGAGTTGAACCTTCCCTGTAGCATTTAATAATTCCTCTGTTCAAGTAATTCAGTCTCAGCCAATGGCCTTGGCATCCCAGTGTCTTTTATCTTGGGAGCAGTCAGAACATCAGTTATTTGCTGCTGAGGCCCATCCAAGTCTAGGTCAGGACAGATAAGCTGTCCCTCCCTGGAAACTGGGCAGTAAACTTAACCTATGGCCCAGTTGGTCATGGACATTTCCTGCTAAAGCCTTGTGAAAGACCCAATAAAAAAAAAACATGCTAAAGTAATGCAGCCCATCCTTAGCTCCCCAAATGCAAGTTACACCTTTGCTAAGCTCTGGGATGGAGAGGAATTCTGTTTGTACCTCTCTGGTCCCCCTGTCCAGCTTGAGGACCTGTAAATAATAAACCCATAAACTTTTTCACTGTGACTACTACATTGAAGCCAAGCCTATGATCCCTCACTGCAGGGCTGGGGAAACTTCTCCCAAGGGACCCCTTGGGGAACTTTCCCCAGAGGCCTCTTTTCTCTGGAGCCTGAGCAAACTGTTTAGTTACCAACTGCCCATAGAAAGAGTAAGACACTTCCAAACCATATTCTATGTCTTAACCAAACAGAACCTACAAAACTTTAAGTAGATTATGTCTCTTTTCTTATTACAATATGATCAAAACCTTTTGCATTCCTTTAAGAATGTAAACGAAATCACTCATACTGCCCTAGTGTCTCTGCATGACCTTACTTACCCTAATGCTGTCAGTGTTAAAGCCACACTATATTGTCTTATCATCATATATTTGCCATGTTCTTTCCCCCATACATATTTGACTGTACTCTTCATTCTTGACCCCAGCAGTCTGGTTGTCCATCTGTCCTTCAGGATAATCTCTCATGCATCATTTTCTGAGGAAGATTCCCTGACCTCACTGAAAAAACTCAGAAGCTCTCTAAATCACCTTCTTCCAGGTACCTTTCACTCAAACATTGTGAAACACAATTTCATATATTAATATGATTATATTAGCAGGCAATTTAATTCATACAATTTTATTTTATTTCTAAAAATGAACTATGTTGCTGAAAACTTCCCAACCCTATTGAGAGAGATGATTGCGCAGCTCCAGGAAGCAAAGCGCACTCCAAACATTATAAATCCCAACATGCCAACCCCAAGACATATACTTGTCAAAATGTCCAATGCTCAAGACAAAGAAAAAATACTCAAGGCAGCAAGAGAAAAGAGAACCATCACATACAAGGGAAGCACAATAACATTAAGTGCTGATTTCTCAGCTGACAACATGGAGGCAAGAAGACAGTGGTATGACATAGTCAAAATACTAAAAGAAAATAACTTCCAGCCACGAATTCTCTACCCAGCAAAACTGGCATTCAAAAATGATGGAGAGTTTAAAATATTCACAGATAAACAGAAATTAAGAGATTATGTCAATAAGAAACATGCACTTCAAGAAACACTAAAGGAAGTTCTACATGTTGAAAGGAAAAAACAAGGGAGAGAGAGTTGGAGGAGAGTTTAAAAGCAACTAAAAACAAAAACAAAACAACATATGACATAAATTACTTCAAAGAAAAATGGCTGAAGTAAGAAATTCTTTACGAGAATAACACTGAATGTTAATGAACTAAATTCACCTGTCAAGAGACACAGATTGGCAGAATGGTTAAGGAAATATGATCCATCTATATGCTGTCGACAAGAAACCCACCTTCATCCCAGGGATTCGAGGTGGCATAAAGTGAATGGCTGGAAAACAATTTTACAAGCTAACAATAGCCAAAAACGGGCAGGAGTACCTATTCTAATATCAGACAAAATAGACTTTAAATGCAAAACTATCGTAAGAGACAAAGATGGACACTATATATTCGTAAAAGGGGTAATCTCTCAAGAAGAAAGGATAATCATAAACATATATGCACCTAATTGGGGTGCCTCAAAATACATGAAGCAAACCTTGGAAAAAGTAAGTGGAGAAATAAATGCCTCTACAATTATAGCAGGGGACTTTAACACACCATTATCATCAGTAGACAGAACATCTATACAGAGAATCAATAAAGAAACAAAGGCTCTCAACAATACATTGGAGGCCCTGGACTTAAAAGACATATACAGAACACTACCCCCAAATACAGCAGGATTTACATTCTTCTTGAGTGCACATGGAACATACTCCAAGATAGACCACATGCTAGGCCACAGAACAACT
>JAQZBX010067115.1:0-15996 GCA_029593785.1 Cabassous unicinctus
ATTGAAGTTTGGTAACACTGAGCCAGTGCATTCCAGCATCCTTTGAAGTGAAAAGGTAAAGGATGTCCAAAGGGGCAGGATCCAGAATAGTTTTGCATTGTGCGCTCTTTTTTAGCCAACTAATATTGGATTAAAGAGACATCACTGCAAACCCAGGGCTTTTAATCTCCCAGGAACCTATTTCTTCTTGGTGATTTCCTTGGGAACTCCTTTCAAGTTCTTACTTACCGGGCTTCTGATAGCACAAAACTAACTGAGCAGGTCAACAAAACCCACAGCCCCACATCCCAGCACACCTTTTAACCCTCCGGATAGAGTAAGGCTGGGACACCACTTAACTTCACAAAACAGAGCCAGGGAATGGGACAAAGCTGCAATGCATATAGTGCCACAATATAAACGTGTGCTACTGACTGTGACAACTAAGGAGCTTAAAAAAGGGCTATGATGGCCAGGAGCATCTGCATGAAATTGGACCATGATGGATTTGGAATAATATGTAGCATGATATATCATCATTCTGATGATGAACACTTTTTGAGTGACTACTATGTGTCAGGCCACTGCACTAGGCTCTTTATGAATGTCATTTTATTCAGTTTCCCAATGATCATGTGGAATTGGGTAATATTACCTGCATTTTACAGATAAGGAAGCAGGACCCTATGAAGCTCCAGGGCAAAGGCTTGAATGCACCAGTTTGGTGGAATGTAATGGGAGCAGTCCAGAGCACATGCCTTCAAAGAAAGAAATGTTGTCACCTTAGACAACTCCAACTCTCTGGTCGACTTCTGTTTTCTGATTATCACACTTCATTCTACAACATATTTATGGCAGACTTACTCCACTCAAAATTAAGAAACCTGTAACAAGTCAATACAGTCTTGTGCTACCCTGGTGGCTCAAGGTAAAGTAAGAGAATATGACTCCAGAGTAAAATTTTCCCCTTTCTCCTGTGCAAATGTTCCAGAGATTAGGTATCTAATCACCCTAAATTTTCATTTGGACATATTTCTCTCAGGTGTGGTATATTGTGTGATGAAAATTGAAACTCTATTCTACATTTACTAATTAACTCACCTATCAGTGCAAACTGATTGTACGGAGGACAGCAATTTTGTACCTGGATTTACTAACCTCTATTTTAATGACAGAATGAGAAGCTTTCTAACTACAATGACTTGCTCTCTCATTGGATTGCTTGCCCAGAAGGGTTAGGGTGGCTCTGCCACCACAGCATGGCATCCACAACCCAAGCCATCTGGTCTCCATCAGATATGGAGGAAAGATCTCCTTGTTCAACAGTGTTTGCACCATCACACTGATTCCAGTGGTCAGATCTGACTTATACAGGTTGGCTGATCAACCCAGAAAATCCCACTTACTAAGGGAGAGGTGGGAAGTGGTGGTACAGATGGGGCCTGAGTGCTGGGACACTGTTCATTTCCACTGCTGACTTCATCTTCCCACCAGCTGCCTGATCCAACCCATGTGTCTTCCTCATGAGGCACCAGAGGCCCAGAAATAGCACATCCTCTGGTTCCCTGTACCCAGAACACCCAACGTTTGAGTTTCTTTCCAATTCAGAGAACAAACCCTGTTGACTATGTGCCAATTCACAACGGATGTGGGCCACAACTGCCAACTACCCAGGAGGCATCTGCCAGAGCAGAGCATGAGAATCAGCTTCTTAGAAATTCCCATACATGGGACCCCATCAAGCATCTAACACCTACTCAAAGCGAGAGACTGGAAGGCTTTCTCCTTAAAATCTCCAGTGATTTATCTCTTTCTGTTGGGAAAGAAGTTTGAGGTTACCACTAAGATTTAAGAAGGCTGAGACAGAGTTAAAGATGGGAAGTAAGGTATTACAACTTTACATGGACTGTATGAGAATCTGCAGATGCACCCATTGGTTTGAACTAATCCTTTCATATGTCGTGGCCTTGCCCATCTCACTCTGAGTCTCACCTGGTGTTAATACACGGGACAAGCACTCTAAGCCATGAGCAGCAGGACGCTGTGTCTCCTCATATGTACGGTAATGGGGAGGGGATTCTGCTGATCAGAATATCATTCCTAGTTTGTGCCAGGCCTTACGAGGATGTCCTTGCGTTACAACTCCCTGCAAGAGATTGTGTACCCTGGCTAGCTCTAGTTTGTAGACATTTTTGTCCCCCCAAAATGGCCCCTGCTGTGTACTGCCTACTTTGTAAAACTAAAAATGATAAGAAAGAAGAACAACGTAACAATGTGTAAGGAGAGAAAACAAATACCTTAGTGCCAAAGAAAATATTGTTGTGGACTCTGGGTATTTATCAATTGAATTGCTGTTAACCTGACCTCCCCAGAAAATATTACAAAAGAAAATTTGAGAATTCAGGGAATGCTCCTGCAGAATCCATATATATATATATATATATATATATGTTTTATACACACACACACACACACACACACACACACACACACGACTTAGTTGTGGCTGGAATGGTCCAAAGTCTTGGCAATTAGCAAAGGGAAGCTGCCAGCTGCCAGCTCTTTGCAAACTATAAAGGAGGTCATCTTTGGCTCTCCATTTCACATTTCCGTATGCTTTTTTTTTTTTATTGGACACACCTCCCCAACATATCTATCATATCCTTTCTTTCTAGTCCCACCAAATTCTGATCTCAAGAAATGACCTAAAACCAGTTTACTCTGATGTGTAAGTGATGAAAATAGAACTTTTCTTGGGAGAGAGGGAGCAGGGTTGTGTCTTAACCAAGGTCATGACAGTAAACTAAAGTCTGAAGCAAATATGACAGAATTTTCAAAGCTTGAGGAATGCTGCCCAAAATGAAGCATTTCTTTGGGGTCTCCATGTGGATCGTAAAAAGAGAGTCTAGAGCCTCCTAGAGTAGGCCCTTCCCTTTCCATGTCCAGGAAGAGGCCAATCTGGAGCTCTCAGCCAAACAGAGTATTAATCTGACCATGGAGAAAGCCATTGCAGCAGAGGGCAGAATTGGAGCCATAGGAGAAAGATAAATTGCAACAGAGGGCATAATTGGAGCCATATGGGGGGAACAAAAAGATTAATTTCCATAAAAGGAATCACTTTGTAACAGCTGGCATCCATCCAGCAATGAAGGAGCTGCCTTGTCACAGTGTAAGTTCAAGATGAATGACTACACTGGGAAAGTTGTTTACTTGGTGGGTTGTTAAAACTCAGTGAACTGAGCTTCTCTCCTCCTAAGGAATAATACTCTATTATTAAGAATTCTGTGTTGAAAGAAAAATAAGCCACCACCAAAAAGCAACTGAAGATAATATTTTGCTACATTTCTCCCCAGTTTTCTTCTTCAATGCATAGATTACAATGTAACCATAAGCAACATATACATTTGTATCCTTTTTAATATTATATCATCTGTCTTCTATACTATTGCATACTTTTCCTAGTCAGTATTTTTAAGCTACATTAATATTGTAACTTAGAGGCATACTATGGTTTACTCAATCAGTTCTCTTATGGTTGTGCATTTACGTAGCTTCTACACTTTTCCTGTTACGAAAATTGCCGAGATGAACATCTGTATACTTATACTTTTTCATTGCTTAGAATTATCATATATATATATGAGAAAACTACATATATGCATGTTTATAAACATATATATTTATGTAAATAGCAAATTTGAATCAAGCTTCCATTTACCTCAATTAGAAGATTAAAATAAAGGTGTTTGTCTAACTTGAGTGCAGAAACCCTTAAGGTTACATATGAAAGTGTCAAATTCTCCACTTTATAATTTTAACACATTAATTTAGCCACACATATGTATTTTAAATCATATATTATACAAACAAATGTATTAGCTTTGAAATGCTGCTTTTTTCCATTCTCATATTTTATAAAATAATTTTATTCAAATTTTGCACAAGCTTTTTAAATCTATCTATTAGTCAACCCTAGAGCCACTTTTTCAAATTCTCAAACAATTTTCCACAGCATATCAAACTCACTTTTGTGTAAGTTGTTTGAATGATACCCCATCATGAATTCATATATGAAGCTATAGCTAAAAACATTTTTGAATCACAATACCTATTCACATAACATTATCAGTGTTGTTTTGCCACTTACCATATAAAGGATGATTCATGCTCTCTACAACAAAACATTTACTTTGTCTTTTAAACAATAGCCAATCCTAGCAATTTTGAAGGAATATCCAAGAATCATTACTAAATTTTTGTGAGATTATTTTGTCATCTTTTTCACTAATTCCATCAGCTGACTTCCATATGCATGCATGAACTAGCATTGATTGAGAGCATTTCAGGCTGTACTTAACTGCTGTTCAAAATAAAATAATTGAATAATTGAGTGATAGCATTGTAAAATGAGAGAGTTTATAAGGAATCAAATATAACAAGACTCCCTCTTCTTGAGAATAATAATATAAACTCATTTTATACTCAAACATAAGTAATATTTTCATATATTAAATTCCCCAAAGTGGAAATATTTGCTCAAACTAGTATGAATAGTTTCACCCTCTTGATAATGACCAATTGATTTCCAAAAAATATTTAACAAATTATATTGTTACCAACACTGCCATTAATGGGAACATCACTTCTTCTACAAGAACACCAAAAAAAAAAAAAAAACATTGCTTAAATACCTGTCAAAAAAATTGGTTTGTTAATACTATATTTACATTTTTATTATTAGAGGGTTAAAACATTTTTCCAACTTTGTTAATCAATGATTGACTTTCTTTATTTGTGAATGGTCAGTTCATGTCCTTCACCCACTTATTTTTTAGGTTCCTAGAGTTTTCCTTATTGATTGTGTGACTGTAATAATTATGTACCACTGAGTTTTATGGCATTTAACCACAATAACAGCAACACTGAAAGGAGCTTTCGGAGGTATTCCTGATGGCAGAAGACAGTGCTGGCAAAATGCCAAGGAAAGGGAGAAAGGAAGGAGAATTTTTGTACAGCTGCATTTCACTGTGACAACGTACCACGGAGGTTCAAGCGTACTAAGTCTTTGTTCAAAAACTACCAGCTGGGATCCACTGTGCATGTCTCAGGGTCAGGAAGTCTTCTGAGTGTAATGGGGGAAATAACATATGAGCTTTATCACCTCCTTTCCCTGACTCCTTTTTTACATTTTTACTCCAAATCCTGGAGTGTAATAGTTTCCAAATGTGAAGAAGTTTCATCAAAGTCATCAATAATCAATGATCCCAAACACATATTTCAACAATCTTTATGAAATATACCCATGGTGATGCAAGAGAGGATAGCATGAGAGAAGACAGGGAAATGGGACTAACAGCAATCTGAGTGCCTGATACCAGGTCACACAGCAGTGTGTGATGAACTTGAACCCAGGTCTGTCTAATGGACATGATCCCTTCCTTCAAAGAACTTAATCCCTAGTACAAAAAGGAGCAAGTGCTCAAGAAGTGGTTGTTGTGAGTTGCATTCTATCTCACTGGAATATAAGCATGTTTGCATAGTGCCAGCTTTTTGAAATAATGTATCTAAAGGCCACAACTTGAAGCTCCACAAGATGAAACCTTAACACTGAATCCTGAAACCTTAACAGTTCATGTACCCTGTTCTGTTGATAAAACTGTCAAATAAGGGAGTAGGGGGTGTCAACAAGGGCCATTATTAAGCAGCACTGGACAAATGGCCCAGTGATGTGATGAAAAATGCAGACTCTTCATAAGTAAAACAAAAGTTATTGGAACATCACAAGTAAATAAATAGATCGTGGCAGAGAAATCTTTGTTGGGTACAGTTGGTTTGGAAGAGCTTTTGGAAGAGATGAATCTTGAGCTGGCCCTTGAAGGGCGTGAAAGACCTGGCATGATTGCAGGAGTCTCCCTTTTTGATCTAATGCCACCAAGCGGTTCCCTCATTCCAGGGCAAAGACACAATTTAGGCCCACCCACTTAAACTATGTGGTCTTGAAGGCTACTTTCTGGGAACTGAGTAATATTTTTGGTCACTTCAGAAGATCAATCATTGCTAATAGCACAGATCTGAAAGCTTGTGAGGTCTGGGCTCTCCTTGGCTCTTCCCTTGAACCTGCATACGTTTGATGGAAAAGCACAGGGATCTGTTAATTATGATCCCTTCATCCTGGGATCATAATTGCCAGGTAGCACACCAAGTTCATTTGATGTTTTTAAGTCTCGGAGAGCAAGAGCAGTATACAAGGGAAGAAAACTATACCTAGGTTTCCTTCCCAGTTTGTCTAAAATACCTGGGTTTATGGTTTAAAGGATGGAATACAGCAACCTAATCAAAATAAAGTCAACGGAGCCCATTTTCAGGGGGTATAAACAATTCACAGAAATACACTTTTAATGAAATTCTGATTTTTAGTGTAGAAATGGAGTAAAACATTCTTGATTTTTATTTTCTGAGACAGAAGACTATTTTAGATGCTATTTGTGACAGTTTGAGATTATTTTTGTGAATCCCAAAAAGAGAAGGATTATGTTTGTAAACTAATCTATTCTGGTGTGCTACCCTTTGATTATATTGCATTCAGTTGGGGATCCCTTGATTAAGTCACCTGTTAAGATTAGGGCTTTGATTTGACCACATCAGTAAGGCATGACTCAGATTGAGTCCAAGCCCCCTTGGAGGGTCCATATAAATAGACACTCACTCAAGAAGACACGTGGAAAGAGAGAGAACTTTGTCATTTTGATCCTGCCATGTGACAGAAAGGAGAAGACTCAGACAGCTAAAGCCCCAGGGAGAGATGGACCATTTGCCTGAGAGCTTAAGCTGACCTTGGGAAGAGAGCCAAGACTGATAGAGGAAGCCCAGAAGGGAAGACGAAACCCAGCAAAGATGGCCTGCCACCATGCTTCAACAATGGCAGCTGACTTTGGTGAGAAAGTACTTTTTATGGTATCTTGAATTGGACTTTCCATGACTTTGGGACTGTAAGCTTTTACCCCAAATAAATACCCTTTATAAAAGCCAATAGATTTCTGGTACTTTGCATCAGCACCCCTTCAGCAGATGAATACACTATTTTTCAGCATATAGTAATGAGTTTGTAACATTTCTTTCTGGTATAGGAGAGTGGAGGCATTCGTGGTTACAGAAAGAAAAAATATAACTAGCTTCCTGCTTTACACAAAGAAACGATGCAGAGAACAGTATTTCAAGAACCCCCCAAAAAGTTTTAAAACATTTTAAGTCTCAGATGACTTTCTAGTTCCAATAGGAAATATGTAACTTCATAAAAGACATATTTGTCACCACCATGCTATCCTAATGACCAATCTTAGCCTCACCAAGGTATTATGTGCATCCTAGTATGATGCAATATGCAATATACATCACTCATGGAATATTCTTGCAAAAAAAATAAATTAAGTAAGTCCAATCAAGCCTTTAGATCTAACAGGACATAAGGGAGCTAGAAGAATATTTTAAAGGATTTCACAAAGAAACAACTATATAAATCTAAAAGATGAGACATTTTACAGGATAATAGGCCCAGACCCTTCAATAATCAATGTGATAAAATAATAAAATAAAAGTAAAGTGGGGTATATCATTTGAACTGGAAATGTTACAGGTAAGGAGGTCTAAAAGATTTACAGGGAAATGAAATGCATGATCTTTGAATGGATCTTTCTTTGAAAAAAAATCTCTAATATATATATGGGGAGAATTAGGAAGAGATGACTCTGGACTGGCTACTGAATAACTTTAAGGAATTAATGTTAACTTCAGGGGAAGCGGGTGTGGCTCAATCGATAGAGCTACCATTTACCATATGGGAGGCCCCAGGTTCGCTTCCCGGGGCCTCCTTGTGAGGGCAGGCCGGCCTGCGCGGCGCGGTGGGCTGATGCAGCAAGACCTCACAGCAAGGGGGAGATAAGCAGACACAGAAAAAATACACAGCAAATGGACACAGCGAACACAAGCAGCAAAGGGGGGATAAATAAATAAATAAATATTTTTTTAAAATGTTAACTTCATTAGGTGGGAAAGGGTTTTGTGGTTATATAGGAAGATATTTTTTAGATTGCACACTGAAATATTTAGGAGTCAATTATCATGATGTTTTTAATTTATTTTAAAATATTAAAGCAAAATAAATAGCAAATATGGCAAACAACAATTGTTAAATCTAGGTGATGTGACTGTGGTTATGAATTCGATAAATCTCTTTTTTGGCATGTTTCAGAGATTTTATAATAAATTTTTTTAAAGTTTTTATTTTTCTGTGGCCAAAAAAACTGCAGCAAGTTTAAACAATGAAAAGGTGAAATGTAGTATGCTTCTTGAAAATCAGCATGCCAGTTTAAAGAATACTGCTCTGCTCAAATGACTTCCTGAATCTGTAGGAGTTAGAACAAATTAAAACTATGGATTCATGTTACATACTTTTAAGGTAACAATGAACCTTGTCACTGACTATACAGGTAAAATAAATAAGAAAACCATTAATGATGACAATGCACATTTTTGTTCCTATTATTCTTTTGCAAAACAGGAATAACTAAGGTATCTTAAAATCACTAAGATTACTTTCAGAATTTGCGATAATGATAACAGCTCAATATCAAGTCCCCTACTTGGGAGGGAGTGGGATACTTCCAAACTTGTTCAAATGTACCAATGAACTCCAATCAGTTGATTGCCAAGCTCATGTCTCCTTTAGCTGAGTGGGCATCATAGAGAAGCTAAGAGAAAGCTTTAACAAAAGCCAAAATCATATTCTAAAGAAAATTTATTAGTCGGGGTCCCACAAATGAGGGAAGCCTGACTAGATTTATCTATGCTTGAAACCTTATATGACCTCAATTCAAAAGCCTGGGCCTCTCTTAGCTCTTGCCAGTTGCTAAGTATATTGTTTGACCCATTAACCCTGCAAGCCATGTTGGTCTGTTCTTCTTTATGGTTTTGTTAAAAACTCAAGTAATAGTCCTAACTACCTGTCATTTTTTTTTAAGTTTTTAATGGAAAGGCTAAAGTTTTGAGACAGAAATATAGGATCAGTCTGAAGATATTGTAGTCAGCCTCTCAGGCCTTCCCTGAGCCATCCATCTGTCACCAATGCACATCGCCACAAATCCAGCATCTAACCTACAGAGTACCACCAAGAAGAATAAAGCAGAAGTGAATGACATAAAGATCCATGGTCCTTGTCTCTTGAGATTCCAAGTAAACTTTTTGTTTGGGTCAATTTTATCATCTCTATAGTATCTGAAGGTTCCTGTCCACTTACTCATTGGTCAGTCAGAGCATATGATACATAGGATACAATTGATCTGCTAGTCACTAGCAAGCAAGTAGAGAATGGTAAAGCAGCCGGAAAAGCCTGGGATTTAATGCTACCATTGAGACTTTGGCACCACAAATAGCATAGGACTAGGACAGTGTTCTATAAGCATGGTCCATGGAACCCTGGAGACCCCAAGACCTTTCCAGGGAGTCAATGAGGTCAGAGCTATTTTCATAATAATGCCAGACCATTGTGTGACTCTTTCCTTGTGTAGATTTTTCCACTGATGGTGCAACAGCAATGGTGGGTCAAGGCAGTGTCATCAATTCTATACTAGTATCCATTGTATTCTTCACTGTTACATATTTTCAGGGAAATAAAAGTCAATTCCACTTTAAAATATAATACATGAATCAGAAAAAAAAAATATTGCTTTTAAGAAATCCCTTTTATCATGTCTTTTTAGTATTTTTTGTGATAAAAATAGGAAAGACACATAAATACTTCTGCTACATTCCAAATTATGATAGTTATCTCAAGGGAAAACACTTGTGTGACTGTTTGAGTTGTAAGCTGAACTAACCACATTTCCCATGAAACACATTTTTTTTAGAAATAACGACTGACAGACATATTATGGTTATTCAGAATTGGGCATTTTGTAGGCATTTTATTCAAAATGAATGACAATTAGCCTGTCACATAAGGGGGGAAAAAAAACTTACAGGCTTACGGTTGTTGCTAATAATAAAATCTTTGCTTCGAAGGAAAAATGAGAATTTTGGAAAACTTATATGTCACTGTGAGCTTCATGGCTCCCCAGTATTTAAAGATTTTTTTCTGATGAGACTGGTGATAATATTAATTACTGTGATAATTTGATACTATTTAATGAAATGTGTGAACATGTGGCAGCTGCCTAATTGACTGAGCCAATTATTTCCCAAATGACCAATGCATGATATTATAAAACCATGGATGGATGAGTGATCCATCCAAAATGCAAGCTATACCAATGGACTTTAACAGAATAGGAGAAGTTCATTAGTAGGGATTCAGATTCCACATTGCAACTAACCTTTAAGAAATTATCTTTTGTCAAAAGTTGGTGTACTATCCAGGAGAACACTGTAACCATAATTCTCTGAAGAGGCTATTAAAATGCTCCCGTCTTTTCCAACTAAATATTTGTGTGAGGTAAGATTTTTCTCATATGCTTCAGCCAATACAACATATTGCAGTAGATAGAATGCATAAGCAGACATGAGAATCCACCTGTCTCCTAATAAGCCAGCTCTTCCCTCACAGATCTCCGAAGACCATGATCAACTGCCCCAGTATCTCTCTTCCTTTGGTCTACTATCTCCCATGTTTTTCAGCTGTTCCTCCCTGGACATGGTTTGAAGTCTCTTCAACAGCCTGGTTGTTCTTCTTTGACTACACTGCAGTTTGCCTGCAACCCTCAAAGTGTGCTTGTCAATACCTGGTACAGTATGTGCAGATAAATGAAGCCAATTCAAAGTTCATAATTCCAGATGTTCCAAGCCTGAACCCTGTCTGATCCCTATTGCTTTTCTTGGCCTGTTATACGATGTTTGTTCACTGTGCTCAGAGACTCCAAGCATTTGGTCTGGTTCCAGCCAGGACTGGACTGCACTAGGGGAAACTCAGTCCCTTTACACTATCTGTTACCCCTGTTCTTTCCCAAAAACGAGCTTCTTTGGCACTGAGAACATGGCCCAGCCTCCTTTCAGGAATAGATAAACTTCAGAAAACACACATCTTGCACCTGTCACTCCTCTTTTCCATGGAAGAGCTTCTCATACAACAAGTAAAAGCAAATTAGCAAAATAAAAGGCCAGGTTGCCCAGGCCATCCTATGGCCACTCCAGGGAAGGATAATCAGAAATACTTTCAAACCATAAAGGTTGGAATGAAAGACCAAAGAAGCCTGGATATTAGTCTAATGTACCAAAAAAGATCACTGCACTGGGAGTCAGAATCCCTGAGTGCTTACTTGATACGTTCTTTAAAGTTGGGTGCCTTGGACAAGTAAGGAAGCCTATCTGGATCTATCTCTTCTGAAAAGGCAGGGGAGTGAATATATGATCCTTGAAGTCTCTCTGAACTGTGACACTCTAGTGTTTCTCTCCAGAAGGTCAACTGCTCCTTGATTACCCATGTTAGTGGAAGACAATGTGATTTGAATAATCCAAAGAGGTAGACAACATGAAACCCGCTTCTATTTGGCTTTGGAATGCATTACACGATGTGGAGAAAATCACAACAAACTTAACTTCCCAATGATGCTTAACTCAGGTTAATGTTAAAAACCACTTTGCAACTAACGGTGCTATGTACCACTAAACAAATGTAAGGTAGTATCCGTAAGGCAGCCTGGTGCCAAAGAGAGAGAAAGGCATGAGCAGGTGGGAAGATATGGGTTCTGGCCATGGCTCTGTCACTTCCTAGGATTTCCTCTATGAAATTGAGATAGGCCATACTTAAAATGGATTCAGAAGAGCCTTTCTGAGGACTCATTGAATCAAGCATTGCTCTGGCACAGGTTATAGAGTGGTGAACATGACAAATCCTTTCCTTCAAGGGTTTCTACCTAATGAAGGAGAGAAAAGAAAGGAGTTTTGAGGGTAATGATAGAGACAAGCACTAGATGCCGTGAAAATTCACAGAGAGGGTAGGCACCTAACCCAGTTTTGGGAAGTCATTAAGGACTTCCCAGGAAAGTCAACAGCTAAGCTAAAACTGGAAAATGAATAGGATCTAAGGATTTAGGCTAGAGACCTAAGTGGGGCATAGCAGTGAGAAAGGGCATTCCATGCAAAGGGAGTCATGTGGCAAAGACACAGAGGAGTGAAAGAACATGGAGTGCTCAGGAAGCAAATAGGTCTATGAGGCTGAGTATAAGGTGGCAAGTGGAAAAGTGCAAGATATAGAACTGGGGAGGCAAGCAGAGGCCTTCTGTTTCATCCCATTTTATCCAAAAGACAATGAGGGATTTGATAATTTCATACTGCTGTAGATATAGAAATAAAAGGATATGAAGTTTAGAGGACCCTCCAAGACTCATCATCTGCATGAATCAGCTATTTCTGCTATGATTACACACTGTAACAAACAACCCCAATCTTTCCATTGCTGACAACAACAAACATACTTCTTTGCTCACTGGCTTGCAGGCCAGCTGGATTTGGCTTTGGGATGTGGGTTGAGTACAAATTTGCTGTGCTTGGCTTCACTTTAGGACCCAGGCTGAAGCAACAATGGATCTCTAGAGCATACTCTTCTCATCTCAGAGCTCAGAGTTTCAAGAATCTGATGGAAATCCATAATGCCATACCTCTTGTAGCCATCCTGAAACTGGCACACTGCTCTTCTACCCATATTTCATTGACTAAAGCATGACCAAGCCCCAGAGTCAATGGAGTAGGGTAGAGTCATGAGGCACAGAGCCTGGATGTATACTTCTGCTACAGGAAGAGAAGGAAGAATTGAATACCACCACTGGTGCACTCCCATCAGGATTCATCACCCCAAAACTCTCTGCCATGGACACAGGATTTTAAGATCCCCTACCCCAGACTGGGGTTGTTGCATGGTTTAAGTTTTGATATTACTCCAGAGTTTCATGGCCTTTTCATTCCTAACAATTTTCTCACCTATAACTAGCTCTATTCAAACCAATTTCTGGCAGCCTCTTCTGATGGATTCAAACCAGCACCATAAGGGAGTCAATGAGTCTCAGGTGGGTAAAGAGAAACTAACTTTATTATTCAAAAATAATAATCACCTCTCTCTTGCCATTTCAAAGACTAGAACCTAAAACCAGCTATATTTAATAGTCCAAGTTACAGTTTGTTATTTTCATCTGCCACCTGCACCCCAATGAGTCCTACATTTTCCCACTTTCTACCCTAAGCCACCCCATGGTACACTGTCTGTTACCAACATTGTGACAGTTTGAAGTGCTATAATAAATCCCAAAAAAGAGAAAGATTATGATTTTTAATTAATCCATTCCTGTGGGTGTGAGATCATTTTGATTGGACTATGTCAGGGGGGCATGATTCAAGTTGAGTCTCTACTTTCCTGCTGGGTCTTATATAAATGGAGACAGAAATGTAAGCTTTGCCTTAGTAAATTTCCCATTATTAAAGCCAACACATTTCTGGTACTTAGCATCGGCAGCCCTTTGGCAAAGTAAGGCTGAAACTGGTACCAGGAGAAGGGGGTGCTACTGCTTGCAATTACAAAAAATGTTGGAACAGCTTTATAAATGGGAAAGGAGTATTTTTTGGAAGAATTGCCAGATGCCTGATAGGAAAGGCCTATATTTCTTTGAAGAGGCTATTGGTAGGAATATAGAATATAGAATGAAGTATATGACAATACTTCATTCAGGTATTGTCAATGAAGTCATAGAAAGAAATGATGAAACAATTATTGGAAACTGGAGGAAAGGTGATTCTTGTTTTAAAGTGGCAGAGAACTTGGCAAAATTGATACCTGATGTTAGGTGGAAGACAAAATTTGAAAATGACAAACTTGGATACTTAATTGAGATTTCTAAGTTAAATGTGGAAAATGTAGCTGGGCTTCTCCTTGCAACTTATAGCAAAATGTGAGAGGATAGAGATAAGCTGAGAACTAAACTGCTGGACACAAAGAAATAAGAAATTCATGATTTGTTAAATTCTAAGTTGCAGAAAACAAGCCCCCAAAGGATAGTGCCCCATGTGAGGACTTAACTGAACTTGGAAACAGGCAGTCAGTTCAGTGCAAGTCAGGATTGGAAATGCAGTTATCCAGGAAGGATTTGTTGAAAGGATTACTGCCTGATGGCTTGTACCCCTGTGAAATTCATGGAAAACCAACAAGCTATTTGTGAGATCCATATGAATGAAACCACTGTCAGCCTGAACTAAAAGGAACAGGTTGGGGAGAGATTGAAGGAAAAATGGCTTCAAGAAGAAAACCATGGAAGCTGAGGTCTGGAATTAAAACATCTTCTCTGACCAAGAAAGGGACCCACTCATGTGTGCAGAAAGGGTGAGTTTGCCCCAGCATTTGTAGAGAGTGGATCTTCCAGCCCATTGCTCAGGAAGAGTTTGGCTGCCCCAGGCTACAGAGAGGGTGGAGCACATTCCCCAAAGATTAGCAAGAGTGAGGTTGCCACCCCACTGTTCTGAGGGCATTGGGCCTGTGACCTGAGATTAGGGAGAATGTTGCCACCACCCCACTGTACTAAGGGGGTTGAGACTGTCCCTCAGAGATTGGGAAAAGTGTGGTCTTCACCCCAATATTCTTGGAGGATGAGGTATGAAGCTCAGCTGCCACCCAGATGATTGATGACGGTGGAACCGAGGCACCAAATGATGGCCATTGGGCAAGCCCATGAAAGAGGTGGGCCACCATGATGTTCCAAGGAAAAGAAGAAATTGCTCTAGAGATGACCTCAGAACTTGATATCTAATGAAGTATGCCCTGCAGGTTTTCAGAACTTATGGGATCCATGACACCTGTTTTCCTTCCGTTTCCTCCCTATGGTAATGCAAATGTTTGGGTTTGTCTGCTCTTTGGGCATTCTCCATATGAGGCAGAGATATCAGAAATTGAATGGATAGTAATAGCACCAATCTCATGTCAAGGAAGACCCTTGAGAAAAGGTGAACTATGGTTAATCCATCTAAAGGATTTGGGCAGGTATCTGTAAAAGAGATGATGTGATGTGAAATGGCCCACAAATCTCTGGGGATACTGAGAAAACTCTGCCCAAGCCATGGGATTCAGGTCCCATCTCTAGAAACCACAGTCATTGGTCTGACTCCCCAAGTAGAGTCAGAACTGACCAGGACTAAGACTGACCTGAGTCTGGGGGATTCTCAAGGTGGCTCCAAATATAAACAACTCTGACCTTCCTTAGGCCAAACACTGCTCATGGCAGAACTCAGAACTGAATCCGCCTCCTGGGCATGGAGGGTCAGGCCGGAGTAAGTGGTCCCTGGTGCTGCTACATGCCTCTTTGGAAAAAAGGAGCAAGTCCCAGGCATCTGTTTCTAACTGTTTGAGCAGCACATAGGTGCTGGGTTACTAGTGAGGAATCTGGAACATTCTGTTTCCCAGTGAGACCACATTCCAAGTAGAAAACGTGAGTATGTGATGCTTTTAACTAATAAATGTCTTAAAGTCTAAAGAACACAGCCAGGAGTAGTTCCCTGCGGGCACATGGTGTTCATCCTGCTCACAGAGAAGACATGGTGCTGCTCATTAATGTTCTGTTATAAAGGAAGTGATGCTAAAATTGTTGAAAGACCATACTCCACAAAGAAGGCATCATTGGTGCCATTTAAATAACATTTGAATTCAGCCTATGTCTCACATTTTAAATAAAAACAAAGGTCTCCATTTGGCAGCAGCTTTTAGTTAGAAAGTGGAAATTCAGCAATAGGGGTCAGCGGTCCCAAATCTGCCAAACTGGGCCCCTGGGAAAAGAAATAACACTCCCAGCCCTGATGCCTTGGCATTCAGCTTGTTTCCCAAGGTAAGAGAAAGCACCTAGAGAGGTGGGTGGAAGAGTGTGATGAGGTGGGCTTCGCTCAGAGGAAGTTGGGGCAGGACAGTCCTGGGGTATGAAGTAAAGGAGCACAGAACTGAGGTAGAGCAAGAGAAAGAGCAAGGGAAGGGGTGGGCATTCCTGGACCTCACATACC
>JAQZBX010067116.1:0-15995 GCA_029593785.1 Cabassous unicinctus
CTACCTCCAAGTGAGAAGGGGCTTATATCCCATGGATAAGATGGATGGGATTATTGCCTGGGATGACTGTTGTCCATCATCATCTCCTCCCCAGGTGACTTGGGTGAGTCCACTGAGCTGTAGAGTAGGAGTTGCAGCTCTACTGAGATTCCAGGCAGAGCTGGCACATGGGCAGGCCAAAGGCTCCAGTCTCTGGAAGTACACCTACAAATGCCAGTACCTCATATAGGTTTGAATAGAAGGGACTGTTGGACCATGTGCAGGGAGGACTTATTTGAGTCTAACTCTGTCACTCTTAGGAGCACAGATTGCAAAGTATAGCCCACTCATAAGGTATCAATATCTGGAGCTATCCCCACTTATATAGGACCTGTGTGTCTCCAGAGCACTCAGGAGCCCCTCTGTGTGGGGTGATATCCACTATGGTTTTCTATGAGATCCTACTGAGGTGTGCATAAGCGTTACCTCTGAGATGCTGTCCCGACTCTCTTTGAGGTCTCTTAGCCTTATGAACTCATTTGTCTTTACCTTTACCCCCTTTTGTTTAAGGTCTTTTTCCAGTTGTATTGCCAGTTGGCAGTTGGTATTAATCCCTCATTGCCAGGGAGGCTTATCACTAGGAGTCATGTCCCACATTGGAGAGAAGGTAATGCATTCATATGTTGGGTTTGGCTTAGAGAGAGGCCACATTTGAACAACAAGGATGTTCTCAGGCGGCAACCCTTAGGCACCCCATAACAGTAGGCTAAGTTTGAAATATAAGATCAAAGACTCCTAAGGCTAGTCATCAATAACAAGAACCTTTTAGTGGAACATCCTCCTTTGCCAGACACTGCCGCTGCATTCGGGGGACAGTTGCTGCTTCCTTGGAGAATGTGGCAGAGCTCTCCAGGCTGGGAATTCAGTGTTCTCTCATTCATTGAGTGATTCTCCACCCACTGTGACCATGCCTCACCCCTTGATCATTTGAACAATTTTGTATATCTTTCATGTATATTCAGGTGAACTTCCTCCCATGAAACCCCCATCCCAGACACCCCCGACCAATGATCCTCTCCTGCCCCCATTGTAACCCTTCTGTGATCTAAACCTTCCTTGAAGATGAAGCCCATATAATAGACAAATACAATTAATAGGAAAATGGAATAATAATGATAAGTTTAAATGTAAGAGATAAAATACATGGAAACTTAAAAAAAAACTCTAAAAATAAAACAAAATTAAGGCATTGGGATATTTAAAAAATGGGAATAAAACAAAAAATTAAAAAATTTTTTTTTTAACATTTTTCATTTTATCACTGCATTATCAGGTGTCCAGTCTGTACCATGGCACCTTCCCCTTCTCGTTCCCCAGGGTCTCCCAAATTTTCATTTAATTTTCAAAGAAGTTTTAGGTCACAGCAAAGTCACATACAGAATACTAGAGACACTCATATACCCAACCTCCTGCCCTTTCCTCACCCTATATTTAAACCTTTTTGTATGTGGATGGTAGCATTGTTATAACTGTTATAGAGATAGTGAAACATAGTTACAAAACATTGTCAAGGTTTTACAGTATAGTTTACAATTTAGATGGTACTGTTTAAAAATTTTGATGATATTTACCATGTCCTGTGTTCATCACTGTAAAGTAAGGAAAAACATTTCCCCTGACAACTAAATATCCCCCTATTTGATCTTTCCTGTTCCTTCCTCCCCATCCCCCTGGGACACATAACACCCCCCTGACTTGATTCATTGGATGACAAGATTCATAGTTACATGCAACAAGAGGTCTTGAAATGCTGATTGTCCTACTCTATTAGGATCCACCCTTGCTCCTAAGAGACACCCACCTCTCTGTTTCTGGGTGAATTGGTCCTCCCAAAGATGGGGGTCCATCTCCTTCCCACTCACCATGTGGGTCTCCACTCCCCAACACAACTTATGACAGGATGAACACACACACACTCCCCAGAAGCCTACTCCAGATGCACCCCATCTTGAATGCCCCCTCCAACTTACACCCTAAACCAGTGACACTACCATGTCATGTTGCCATAAAAGCATTCCCACTCTTACACTTTCAATCTTATACCCACAAATCCCATGTTCACCTGGTCCCTCACCCATCTCTTTTATCAAAGCTAAAATAACAATAAAGTCTGATGAAAGCACGGGAGAAAACCACCTGTTTGCTGGTGATTTAAGTAGTTTAATCATTCATTCAATCATTCATTCTCAGTTAAGTAGTCAATATATATGTTTGGAAAGTCTACCAGTTCTGGGTGATATTTTAAAAGCTGATTATATAATGATGAACAATTCTGACATGCCCATTTCTTTTATAAAGCAATAGACTACAAAATGCAACAAAGAAAGTAAAACAAATGTTGGAGACAATTAATATATATAATAATTTAAACTTTTTAATGTAGTTACATATATACAAAGAAAATTTCCCACTTTAAGAACTTTCAAGCACTCAGTTTATTGATTTTAATTACATTCCAAGTATTCCACCACCATCATCAACCACTATTATCCCAAATTTTTCATCAATTCAGAAAACCATACCCATATAGCAATAGGTAGCTATTTCCCTCATGTGCCAAGTCTGTAGTAACCTGTGATATCTATGTCTCTATGAATTTACCTTTTGTAGGTATTTCATATAGGTAAGATTACACAATATTCATCTGTTTGTGACTGGTTTATTTCAGTCAACATGATGTGCAAGGTTAATCCATATAGTGACATGTATCAAAAGTTCATTCCTTTTTATAACTTAGTAATATTCTATTGAAAGTTTATACTACATTTAGCTTAACCATTCATTTTTTTATGGATATTTGAGTTGCTTCTACCTTTTGGCTATTGTGAATAATTCTACAGTAAGCGCTGATGTAGATATATCTGTTTGAATTCCAATTTTCAATTCTTTGGATAACATGAGGAAGTGTGTTTCCTGGATCTTGGGAGAATTCTGTGCCCAACTTTCTAAGGAACTACAAAACTGCTTTCCACAGTGGCTGTATCATTTTATAAGCACAGTAGCAATGTGTAATAGTTCTAAATTCTCTGCAGCTTTGCCAATCCATGTTGTTTACTTTTTTTTTAATACCAGCCATCCTCTTGGTTGTGAAGTGGTATCTTGTTTTTGTTTTTATTTACATTTCCTTAATGACCAGTGATGTTGGACATATATTCTTATACTTATTGGCATTTGCATATCTTTGTCCATGTTTACATTGGGTTCGTTTTCTTTTTGTTATTGAAGTGTACAGGTTTTTATATACTCTGGATATTAAACCTTTATCAGATATATGGTTAACAATTATTTTCTTTCATTATGTAGGTTTTTATTTCATATTCTTGATAATGTCTTCTGATGTACAAAAGTTTTTAATTTTGATGAAGTCCATCTTATCTATTTTTCTTTATTACTATTGCTTTTGATGTCATGCTAAGAAATCACTACCAAATCTAAGGTTATGAAGGGTTCTACCTATGATTATTTCTAAGGGTTTTATGGTTTTAGCACCTATGTTTATGTCATTGATCCATTTTGAGGTAATTTTTGTGTATAATGTGAGGTAGAAATTAAATATAATTCTATTGCACACACACATCCAGTGTTCACCACACAATTTATTGAAAAGACCATTCTTTCCCCCAGTTAATGTACTTGGTACCCTTATCAAAATTCAGTTGGCCATAGATGTGGGGGTAATTTCAGTACTTTCAATTTGATTACATTTGTCTATCTTTATGCCATTGCCTGTTTTGATTACAATAGTTTTTTAGCCATATTTGAAGTTAGGAACTGTGGCAGGCCTAAATATGTACCCCAATGAAAGACATGTTTTCAATCTTTTTTTTTAATTTAATTTTTCAGGAGGTTCCGGTGATTGAACCAAGGACCTTGTTCATGTGAAGCAGGCACTCAACCAGTGAGCTTCACTAGCTCTGCTGGTTTTAATCGTAACCTTTATCTATTACTTCATGATAAATGAGACCTTTAGAGGAGGTTATTTTTTGTTAAGGTGTGGCCCAACTAAATCAGAGTAGGCCTCATTCCATAGTACTGAAGTCAATAGAAGAAATTTAGAGGTATTTTGAGAAAGCCACAGGGAGAAGTCAGAAGATAGAGGTCAGAGGAAACCAAAAAAGCAGAAAAAATGAAAAAGCAATACCATATCACAGGAGACAAAGAGGTAGGTGAAGTAACCCCAAACATTGTAGGCAAGCCACTGCCAGGATGCTACAGACTTTGGTAGAGAAATATCATTGCCTTGCCAATTCCTGAATTTGTGTCTTCTGCCCTGAGCCAATATATTCTTGTGTGGTAATTGTCTTAGCAGCCTGATAGCAAGTGTGAGACCTCTAATTTTGTTCTATTTTCTCAATATTGAGTTGGCTATTCAAGCACACTTGCAATTTCATATGAAATCAAGAATTGGTTTTTCCTGTTCTTTAAAACAGTTACTGTGATTTTAATAGTTCTTGCATTGAATCTGTATATACCTTTGGATAGTAATTACATTTTAACAATATGATATCTTCCTATCTTTGAAATTGGAATGTCTTGCCATTTATGCATGACAACTTTAATTTCTTTTAGCAGAGAATTGTAAGTTTTGGAGTACAAGTCTTTCAACAAACATGGAAATAATTCTGCCTCCTAAGACTCTCCTGCAGAATAATGAGATAAATATGTCAAAATATTTAGCATAAATCTGGGTACAGATTATCACTCTCCCCACTCATTTCTCTAAACAATATAAAAATTTGGTCAAAATTTAATGAATTAGAATTGATTAAATTTTAAAAAAATGTTTTAAACAATTTAGGTTAAAGTGGTATACGCTGGAAAGAGAAGGAAGTGCTTTTATAGAAAAATAAACAGGAGAAACTTAGCAATTAGAACTCACAGTGATAGTATAAGACTAATTTATTTGGCAGAAGTAAAAATACATGATTTAAAGGTGAATGTTCAGGGTTAATAAATAACACTGCAGAAGGAACAGTAAGTCTGTTTTGTTAGCTGAAGCAGAGTAGTGTGCTAGGAATTGATAAGGAAAATGCCAGGATTCTGTAAGTGTTATCCCACTGGAATATTTATATACCCAAAGGTCATGATAAATAGGGTTTGGAGAAGAGGACTGTGGCAGCTTGAAAAACATAGCTGGAGGTTACACTACCTCATGAATTATATAAGCAGCTCATGAATTATATAAACAGCTCTTTTTTATCATTGAGAAACATTAGCCATATAATATAGTATACATATACAATATCTCTCTTTATTTCTCCAATAATTAATACATATCTAACAGGGAGTAAATAAATTTATAACTTCTTCAAATAATTCTTGAAACCTTGATGGGATCCTGATGACTTTGTATTTATGAAATTTGTGTAAAGGTGGCAAGAAAAACAATATCTGAAATTTTTCAGTGTTTATGAACAAAAATTAACTGATTTTTAAATGAAATATTAACAAAGAGTATCTTTCCAATAGCAAAAACAATTTTATTATCAATTAATCTCTTTCAGTTTTTTTTTCCCATTAAAAGATTAAAGCAACAAAATAAATGGCAGCAGGTAATCTCAATAGGGTGAGTGAATTCATTCTTATGAAAGTCTTAAACCATCTATAGCTCCAGATTCCTCTTTTCTTTGTCTTGCTGATGACCTGTGATTTGACCATGGTTAGGAATCTGACCATGATCACCCTCACCAAGGCTGACTGTCCACTTCAAGCCCCCATGAACTTTATCCTCTGATACTTGGTTATCATAAACCAAAGACCATAAAATGCTGGTCAACTTCTTGTTTAAGAAGAAAATTGTCTCCAATTTAAGGTTGTGCAGGCCAACTAGGTACATTCTCAGTTTTTTTTCTGGCTACCATGGCCTATGACCACTATGTGGCAATTGCAAACCCCTGCTTCACATGGTGGTGATGTCCTGGCAGATCTGCCCTCTGCTAGCATTCCTCATGTGCCTGTACAGTCTGACCACCACACTGTCTCTTCGTGTGTGTTCTCTATGTCATAATGCTCTTCCAATATAATCAACCATTTTATTGTGATTATATTATTTTGTTAGCATTATCTCTTTCTGATACCTATATTCCAGAAACATCAATGTTTTATTTTTTCAGGTATTATTTTCTGTGTTTTTTATTTTTCATGATCATTGTTCATATATCATACTTCCATGTTGTCTTTGACATTTTGAAGATACTTTCCACAGAGGTAAGGTAAAAATCATTTTCTCCCTGTGCATCTCAAATGATTGCTTTTGCTGTGTTCGATGGTAGTCTTTTTTCCCCATATATTTGCAACCAAGGACCAATCCTTCATTAGATACTGATAAAATAGCTTAGGTGTTTTATACCTTAGGGATACCAATGCTGAGTCCTCTAATTTATGGCCCAGGGCAAGGAAGCCACAGAAGAAAATCCTAAATAACCCATGTGATTCTTTTAATCTAATGTATATTTCAAATAAAAATTTTCTCTTTATATCCTTGTATAAAATGAAGAAGTAATAAATTACTCCATTTTCTTTAAATTTGTTTTAATGGGAAAAATCTTAAATCATATTATCCTTACACCAAATACCCAACCAATCATTCCAGATATAACAATGTATCAATTATAGAATTAAACATATAGAATAAACAATAATTTGAAAGTAAATAAATGCCATGTAATAAAGTGCACAATTTCTAAACAAGGAAAAAACAGCAAGATGATACTCTTTGTTATTCCCATCTTTTGTTCAATTAAAGGTTTCATTATTATTTCTTTTTTATTATACCCTTTCCCCATAAAATTCACTTTCTTTGTTGCTTATATTTTTATGTACATTTTAAAGTCATTATATATCACAGAAAAATAAAAGTTAAGGGGAAAATAAAAACTAAACACAAGAGTGCTCCAAAACACATCAATATAAGACACATAGTACACAATTCTGAGAAAAAAAACAAAGAATTTGAATTAGCATTGCTCTTATTCAGTGCAAGTAAAATGTTTATATTCACTCAAATATTGAATACAATTAATTTTTCTCTTACGATATTTTTATGCAAAACAGTGTTTTATAGAATTGCCTTAGATATAAAATCAAGAATTCAAATATATTTCTTCTGGCATTTTTATTAGCGTGCTTTAGAATGACAATTTAAAGCATAAAGCAATTTTCTTAAAAATGTCACTGTTTTTCAAGTCATGTGAAATATTTATGTGCATGTAAAATGCTTCCAACATTGCCTGGACTGAGGGACACTAGGGATGGAATAAAAAGTAAAGATGGAGTCTAGAAATAAATTACACTTATGATATTTCCAGTTAGGTGAGAAAAAAAACAAAACTGAGAACAATGGTTCTTAAGACTTTAAGTGAATTACTAACTTTGGTGTTGAATAAGAGGAATACCTGAAATTAGAAGAGTTAATATATACAATAGACATTACTGGTCTCAAGATACAAAATCAGCAATATTTTGATTACATTAGCTTATTTTTCATTTTAAACAATTTATTGAATTTTATCATTCACACAACAACATATGTGAACCATAAGTCTAGGATAAAAGTTGCAAACATTTTCAACAAATTATGAAAATTCATCATCAAAGTATGACTACTAAATAATCTATAGCTTACAACTGGTACATTTTCCCTTCAATCCATCCTATTATTTTTTGTCATAAACCATATAATTTGTATACAGTGTACAATTGATTACATTTGGTATAGTCACTGAGTTGAGCATCCATCACTTCAATAAAGTTTAGGCTATTTACATTACCCTCCAAGAAAAGAAAAACAACAAAAAACAAACCACTATCATATCCATTTAATGTTACTAATTACAAATCCTATGATGTGTCTTCACCATTTCTATTGATTTCCAAACTTTTCCGAGCAACTTTTTACCACTTCTGCACAGATTAAACTTTAGCTTTCCGTTTTCTAACCACATTCTTTTCTCTGGTGACTTAAATTCTACCCATTAATGCTATGAGTTTCCTAGTTATATTTTGTTCTTAATAGTGAACTCATACAATATTTTTTCCTTTTGTGCCTGGATTGCTTCAATCAACATAATGTCCTCCAGGTTCATCCACGTTGTCATATCCTTCATGACTTCATTTATTCTTACAACAGTATAATATTCCATTGTGTATATATACCACAGATTGTTTATTCATTCGTTGGTTGTAGGACACCTGGGCCTTTTACATTTTTGGCAACTGTGAATAATGTCACTGTGAACTTTCGTGTGCAGATGTCCATTCGTGTCACAGCACTCAGTTCTTCTGGATATATAATTAGTAGATGTATTACTGGGTCACATGGTAGAATTTTAATCTAACTTCCTTATTAAACACCAAATAAACTTCCACAATGGCTGTACCATTCCACATTCCCACCAACAGTGAATAAGCATTCCTGTCTCAACACATTCTCTCCAACAAGTGTAATTTTCTGTTTTGTTAATAGTCGCCATTTTAGTAGCTGTGAAATAACAGCTTATTTTAGCTTTGATTTACATTTCCCTAATATCCAGTGACATTGAATACATTTTCATGTGTTTTTTACCATTTGTATTTCTTCTTTAGAAACACGTCTGTTCAGGTGTTTTGCCCATTTTTTAATTACATCATTTGTCTTTTTATTATTGAGTGGAAGGATCTCTTTAGATATCATGGACATTAAATCTTTTTCAGATGTGTGATTAACAAATATTTTCTCCCATTGAGTAGGCTCCCTTTTTACCCTCTTCACAAAATCCTTTAAGGTGCAGAAGTGTTTAATTTTGAAGGGATCCCATTTATCTATTTTATCTTTTCTTCCTTGTGCTCTGGATATAAGGTTTAAGAAACCCCACCAAGTATATGCTCTTATAGATGTTTACCTACGTTCTCTTCTAGGACTTTTATGGTTCTGGATTTTATATTAGTTCTTCGATGCTTTTTGAGTTGATTCTTGTATAGAAAGTGAGATAGGGGTCCTCTTTCATTCATTTGGTTATGGATATCCAGTTCCCACAGCACCATTTGTTGAAGAGTATGCTCTGTCTCAGAAAATTGGACATGGTAGGCTTATCAGAAATCAGTGGACCATAGAAGTGAGTATCTATTTCTGAACTCTTAATTTGATTATATTAATCAATGTGTCAACTTTTCTGCCAATACCATGCTGTTTTGACTACTGTAGCTTTATAATACACATCAAAGTCAGAAAGCCTCAGTCTTCTGAATTCATTCTTTTTTTTAGGATATTTTTGGCCATTCAGGTTCACTTTCCCTTCCAAATAAATTTGGTAATTTACTTTTCTATTTGTGTAAATAGGCTGTTGCAATTATTATTGCTGTTGCATTGAATCTATAAATGAATTTGGGTAGCACTGGCATCTTCAGTGTTTAGTCTTCCAGTCCAGGAGAATGGAATGTTCCCCCATTTCTTTAAATCTTCTCGATTACTTTTAGCAGTGTTTTGTAGTTTTCTGAATACAGATCTTTTACATTCCTGGTTAAATTAATTCTTATATATTTGAGTTTTTGTTGCTATTGTAAATGAATTTTCCCCTTGATTTCATTCTCAGCTTGCTCATTACTACTGTATAGAAGCATTATTTATTTTTGTGTGTTGAATTTGTATCCTGCCACTTTGCTGAAATCATTTATTAGGTCTAATAGCATTGTTGCAGGTATTTCAGGATTTTCTAAATACAGGATCATGTCATCCATGTGAGAATTTTACTTCCTCTTTTCCATTTAGAATGACTTTTTTTTCCTTGCCTAATTTCTCTAACCAGAACTTCTACCACAATGTTGAATAACAGTTGTGACAGTGGGCATCATTGTCTTTCCTGATTTTAGAGGGAAAGCTTTCAACCTCTCCCTATTGAGTACAATGTTGGCTGTGATATTTTCATATATGCCCTTTATTATGTTGAGGAGCTTTCCTTCTATATTTGTATTTTGAAGTGTTTTGTTCAAGAAAGTATGCTGGTTTTTGTCAAATGCCTTTACTGCATCAATTGAGAGGAGCATGTAGCTATTTCCCTTTGATTTGTTAATGTGGGTTATTATATTAATTGATTTTTTATGTTAAGCCACCTTTGCATACCAGGAATAAAACCCACTAGATTGTGATGTAAAATGGTCTTTATACATTGTTGGATTTGCTTTGCAAGTATTTTGTTTAGAAATTTTGCATATATATTCATTGAAAAGATTGGTGTGTAATTTTCTTTTTTTGTGTCTTGGTTATCTGACTTTGGTATTAGGGTGATGTTGGCTTCATAAAATGTGTTGAGTAATTTTCCTTCTTTTCATTGTTTTGGAAGAGTTTAAACAGGATTGGTATTAATTCTTCTCAAATTGTTTGGTAGAATTCACCTGTGAAGCCATCTTGCCCAGAAATATTGTTGTTTCTAGAATGTTGATATTTTTGGTGACTGATTCTATCTCTTTACTTCTGATTCGTTTGGTGAATTCCTGCATTTATTGTAGAGTCAAAGTAGGTTGTTCCTGCATTTCTGGGATTTGTCTGTTTCATCTAGGTTGTTTAATTTGTTGGCATACAGTTTCTCATAATATCCTCTTATAATCTATTTTATTTCTGTTGAGTCAGTCATAACGTGTACCCTTTCATTCTTGGTTTTATTTATTTGCACATTCTCTCTTTTTCTCTTTGTTAGTCTTGCTAAGAGTTTGTCAATTTTATTGATTTTCTCAAAGAACGAACATTTGCTTTTGTTGATTTTCTCTATTGGTTTCTAGATATCAATTTCATTTATTTCTGCGCTAATCTTTGTTATATCTTTCTTTCTGATTTCTTTGGGGTTGGTTTGATGTCCTTTTTCTAGTTTCTCCAGTTGTTCAGGTATATCTTTGATTTTAGCTCTTCTTTTTTTTATTATAGGCATTTAGGACTATAAATTTCCCTCAAGGCGCTGCCTGTGCTATATCCCACAAGTTTTGATATCATGTGTTCTCATTTTCTTTCATCTCGAGACATCTAGTAATTTCTCTTGTAATTTAATTTTTGGTCCACCCTTTGTATAGGAGTGTGTTGTATAGTCTCCATATATGTGCAAATTTCCCCCTTTCCTCCATATTATTAATTTCCAGCTTCTTTCCATTGTTGTCTGAGAAGGTGCTTTGTATGATTTCCTTCTTACATTTATTGAGAGCTGTGTTGTGTCCCAACATGTGGTCTATCTTGGAGAAAGATCCATGAGCACTTAAAAAGAATGTATTACAAGTTGATTTGGCATAGAATGTTCTGTATATGTCTCTTAGGTCCAGCATATTTATCATATTTTTCATGTTCTCTGTTTCCTTGTTGATCTTCTATATAGCTGTTCTGTCTATTTATGTAACTACAATTGCAGGCTCCAACTATTATTGTAAAGACATGTATTTCTCCTTTCAGTTTTGCCAGAGTTTGCTGCATGTATTTTGTGGCACCCTGGTTAGGTACATAGATATTTATGATTGTTGCTTCTTCCTGGTGGATTGCCACATTTATTAATATATAATAGCTATCTGCATCTCTTATGACTTTTTTGCAATTAAAATCTGTTTTGTTTGACACCAATATAGCTACTACTGCTCTCTTTTGGTTACTATTTACATGAAACATTTTTTAATGTGTGTGCTCATTCAGTGTCTTCTTAATTTCTTTTATTTCTTTAGCCATGTTGGACTTTAACTCTATGATTCAATTTAGGAAAGTTGTATGATCTTCAAAGATTAGCTGTTTCAAGTGCTGTGTCTTGTGTGGAGTTTTGATTTGTTCCTTTGCCTAAATCATATCTTCATTTTTTTTTTTTTCTGGCTTGAAATTTTTGGCTGATGTCTAAGCTTCTGATTCTAATGTTGAATTTACTTTGTTGTTCAGTTTCTCTCTCTTGCCTAGGGATATACTCTTAAGTAACTGTGAGCTAGCCCTGATCTTTGACTCTTGGTTCAAATTGTTCTAGATATTTAAGATTTCCTTTGTTTATCTGCTCAAACCAGGGCTAAGGAGCCAGTAATGGGATGCAGGCCAGTATCCAAGAGCCTTAGAGTGGGTAGGAGTAAAGGCACCTACCTGCCTCTTTTATTTATTTATTATTATTTTACTTTTTTGTGTGCACTTTTCTGGTCTGGCCAGCATTGGCGCTCTTGGGGAGACCTCTCAGCTCAGAACCCAGGTGCTAGGGGTGAATTCATTCAGTGTAACTGTTCCCCTGGGTGGCAGTGAAGAAGCAGTATCTTCAGTGCTGGCCAAGCCTCACAGACAAACTTTCTCAGAGTCTCTTACCCAGCCTTGGCCTGCCACACTCTCCCTTTCTCTGGCTTTTCATCAACCAGCCTGTGGAAGAATGAAGGCAGTTTGAAAAGGAAAATTGTCTTTACCTCTCAACTTGCTCTCATTGCAATTAATGTTGGGGTCCCCCCCAGCCTGGAAGTGTGAGATTCCTCCAATGCAGCAGACCCAGTGCCCTTGCCAAAATTTGAATTTTCTGTAGGCTCTATCCCTCCTTTTCCTACTTGATGAAGAGGACCCCTGCAAGACCCTCAGTCTGCAGCCACTGCGGTCCCTAGCTGCTGCTGTTAACAGACTGCTATTTGCTCCATACGTAGATTGATGGGCACCTGCTGCTGCTTCTGTGGCTCTACTCATGGGATTTTCCAGCCAGCCTAGACTACTTTCATTTGATTCTCTTCTGGGTTGTGTTTTACCTTCCCCTGGTGTTCTAAGCCCCAGAGCAGCTTTCCAGACAATCTCCACCTGTCTTCTTACTATTTTTTCTGGGAAAGAAGTGATCCCTCTGTCTCTCTAATCCTCCATCTTTACATTAGATTTTAAAGTTATTATGCTATTAAATTTTATATTTGATAGATTTTAATTTATTACAAATCTATTTGACTTCACCTGCCAATACATTTGCAAGCAGAGAAGTATATTTCCCAGTAATAAAATAATTCTCTTATGCTTTGGCTAAGTGAACAGAATTGGAGCAAAAATGCTAAAATTAACTTGAAATATTAAAAATCTTACATATTTTGAAAAGTTACTTAAGTTCAAGAATGAAAACTATAGCATTTTTTAACTTTTATTTTGCTTTACACATATGTATTTTCTAAAACTATTCAGTCTTATATATTAATTTCTTATTTCTACATAAACAAAATCCAACAAATCTAGTGACTTAAACCAACACAAAGTTATTACATCACAAATCAGGAAGACAAAAATCTAAAATGGGTTTTCAGCACTAACAAGGAAAGTGTCAGCAGGGTGCATTTCTTCAGGAGGCTCTATGAGAGAACCTGTTTACTTGCTTTTTCCAGATTCTATAAGATGATGTCCTTTTTTCGTTGGCTTGTGGACCCCTTCATGCCAGCAAACATATCACTCCAACCTACTTCTGTCATGATCCCCTGCATCCTTCTTTACTCTCCTAAAATTCTTCGTGAGTATAATGGCCCTACGTACATAATCCAACATAGTGAACAATCTCAATATTCTTAACTAATTCCAGCAGCACAGACCATTTTGCTATGACTGGTAGAGAGTCATAGGTTCTGGGAATTAGGACATAGAAATCTTAGGGAGGATGGGCATTATTCTGCCCACCTCTTCTTTATTGGCATATTTTTTGAAATGACCCATTTGACATCTTTTATTTCTTCATTTATTATTGTTTAAGAAAATAATTGTGCAAAAATTTACATATCATCTTCACATTCATCATTACTCAGCAGTAACATTTATTCAGCTCAAATTGTACAAGGATCCCCTTTAAATAAAAGATGAACAAAGAAGGATTTGGCTAAAAGATTCCATGCACAAATTCACATATCCCTAGTTACACTCTCATTCAGAAGTGATGAACCGACTCAATAAACCAACCATCCACATCAGCAATGTACAAGTTTCCAATGAAGTAAGATAGGAAAAAAATAACTTATATGCTAGCTGTGATCTCCTCTTGGTCAAGGTAAACCCCATGGAACATTACGTCCCCAGCTATTCCAAGTGATGAATATCAGATTTCCAGAACGTTCTATGGTATGTTTTGTCTAGACAAATATAGCAAAGCCCTGGTAGTGGTTAGGGGAATAAGAGAGGAAAGGAAGTCATGAAGAAAGGAATGTTTGGGCATTCCTAGAAATATAGGAAAGAAAATCAGGAAATAAGCAATTATAAATACAAAAGAAGTTTGACATAGAATGATGTGAAAAGACTTCTAATAATTTAGTAAAAATATAAACTCCTTTCCAAAATATAGCTCAAAGATCTAATAGAATACATGACTATATGTTAATAGTTATTTAGATTTACTCAGTCACCAAAATGCATTGATTCAGATATGAACTCATGAGATTGTATCATGTTATTTAGAATCTTTTTTGAAATATGTTAGAAACATTCATGTTTAGATATGTATGCTTAAATTATTGATTCTTGAACACAAAATAATCAGATGGCTGTAAACAAACAGTTCTTGTTTTCATTGGTATCTTCTTTTCCACTGTAATCACTTTTCTCATTCTTTCTTTCTTCCCCTATGCTTTTTTAACAATTTATCAACATTGTATTGTTCATCAATTTGAAAATACAAGGTCTAAACCAGAAACTATTGCAGAAAGTCACTCAGGACAAACACTCAGTGACAGAAAGAATGGCTCTCAGTGAGATGGATTCTGAGATAACACATAGGAGTTAGGCTAGATCTCAATTGCTTTACCATAAAGGATGAGAAATAGTCTAGTTATGTGTTCAAGAGCCAAAGCAAAAAGATTTGATAATCAGCCAGCCTGCTTCTGTGTAGAGGATGTGATAGTTCTGTGTGTCATCAACTACTACCTTTTCAGCAGTACCCTAAGCTTTCCAACTAATCACTCCTAAAATATTGATATATTAATGATTTATGAAAATTGATTTTTATCTGTCTCTGTTAAAATCATTGAATTTCTTTGTCGATGTGGATTATACTTAATTGTATTTCAACGTCAAACCAGCGTTTCAGTATTAAAAATAAAATAATATATCAGTGCAGTAAAAAACAATTTCACTCTATAAAATTAAATCTGATTGTATTATTTATCTTGATCCTTATCATGAGTGTAAGCACCATATATTCAAATATGATGTCGTGAGTCTGAAATCCTTATACATTGATGGTGAAATGTACATTGATAAAAGTAATTTTGAAAGGATCCATCAAAAATTAAATTAGTTTATTTGATCAGCAGTACACTCTTGGATATATTTCACTGAGATATTCAATCATGGATCAGCAGAGAGATACACACAATCTTGTTAAATGTGGTGATATATATATAACTCTGTAGTTAGGAAGTGACAATGTTTCTTATTAAAGAAAAAATTGCATTTAATAAATATGATAATACTCCTGTAATGTTAGTGGAGAAGTGAAGGCAGTAAAGAATTGGGGTATATGTTGAATAAACCAAAAATCTGGTTGAATGAAACTTCAGATAGAAAAATGACATATGTAGCAACATATGCATGCTCATTAAAATTTGAATTATATTTACTATAGGAAGATGTATGCCTTTTTAAATGTCATATATCAGCCTTATTTGAAGAGCTGCACACACAAAGGAGAATTAAAGCAGAATTGGTAATGGGGGATGATGATGATTATAGGATAAGGAATTAAAGTAGAATGAACTACATTTAGTCATGAGATTAAAAGAAAGAATTAAAACAAGACTAACACACATATTCATAATTTGTCTTCTTTCCGAATCTTTTGAAAACACTAAAGGGCATGTTAAAGGATTTGACCTTTATTAACAGACATATGACCTGGAAGAAATCACTGAGGAAAATGCTGAATATTGAAATCATTTTGGGTATCCAACAAATAGTATACTTACTTCAAGTTGTTTGAGAGGGAATAGTTAAAAAATAGCACAGGAAAACAGGGAAAATACATATAAAAGAATGTTTCACAATAGGG
>JAQZBX010067117.1:0-15990 GCA_029593785.1 Cabassous unicinctus
TCCTGCCTGCAGCTGCAGACTCTCTCCATTTCCTGGGACAGCCGTTGTCCATCATCATTACCCTGACAGTTATCCTGGGTGAGTCCAATGAGCAGTAGAGTAGGAGTTGCAGCTCCACCGAGGTTCTGGGCCCAGCTGGCACATGGACAACCCAAAGATTTGAGTTTCTGGATGTACACATACAAACACCAGCACCAAATATAGGTTTTAATAGAAGGGACAGAGGAGCCATGAGCAAGGAAGACATAGTTGAGTCCAACTCTGTTGCTCTGAGGAGCACAAACTCCAAGGTAGGGCCCACTGACAAGGCCCCAATCTCCAGAGCTATCCGCCCTGACCGTAGGACCTGGGTGTCTCCAGAGCCCTCAGGAGCTCCACTATTTGGTGTGGTATCCAGTTTGGAAGTCTATGAGATCCTACTGAGATGTGTGTAAATGTCACCTCTGGGATGACTGCCTGACTCACTTTGAAGTCTCTTAGCTAGATAAACTCATTTGACTTTATCTTTTCCCCCTATTATTCGAGGTCTTGTTCCAGTTGCATTGCCAGTTGATGCTTGGTAGTAAGCCCTCATTGCCAGGAAAGTTCATACCCATGAGTCATGTCCCACGTTGGGGGTAAGGTAATGCATTCATATACTGCGTTTGGCTTAGAGAAAGGCCACATTTGAGCAATAAGGAGGCTCTCAGGAGGCAACCCTTAGGCACCCCATAACAATAGACTAAGTTTCAATTTTAAAAGCAAAGACTCATAAGCCTAGTCATCAGCATCAAGGGCCCATCAGTGAATCATCCTCATTTGCCAGTCACTGCCCCAGCACTTGGGAGACTGCTGCTGCTCCCTTAGAGAATGTGGCAGAACTCTCCAGGATGGTAATTCAGTATTCTCTCATTTATTTATTTGTTAAATTTTTAAAAAATAATATTTTTGTTTATTTTTTAAAAGATACTTAGATTACATAAATGTTACCTAAAAATTATAGGGATTTCCATATGCCCCACCTCCCACACCTACCACAATCTCCTACAAAAACATCCTTCATTAGTGTGGTATATCACCTGCAATAGATATACACATCTTGGGGCTTTGCCACTGAGCATGGACCATAGTTGACACTGTAGACAACACTCTCTCCCACGCAGTTATGCATATTATTTGATGATATAAAATGACATATATCCATCATTGTAATGTCACTCAGGATGATTCCCAAGTTCTGAAAAAGCCCCTGTATCACAACTGCTTTTCCCTTTCCCTGCCCTCAAAGCATCCAGTGACCACTGGCTCCACATTAATGTAAGTTCTTTCATTGTTTGATTCTCAATATGTCTGTAACAGAATACCAGTAAGTCCACTCTAGTCCATAGCTCTTTCCCCAATCCTGAGGAGTCTGGGATGGTGATGTCCACTCCACCTCCATGTGAGAGGAGACTTACATTCCATGGATAAGATGGATGGGATTAACCTGCCTGCAGTTGAAGAATCTCTCCATTCTCTATGAGAGCAGTTGTCCATCATCATCTCCCCACCAGGTGTCTTCGTTGAGTCCATTGAGCTGTAGAGTAGGAGATGAAGCTCCACCGAGATTCCAGGCCCAGCTGAGACATGGACAGCCCAAAGACTTCAATCTATGGAAGTATACCTACAAACTCCAGCACCATATATAAGTTTGAATAGAAGGGACAAATGGACCATGTGCAGGGAAGACATATTTGAGTCCAACTCTGTCACTCTCAGGAGCACAGATTCCAAATTAGGGCCCATTGATAAGACACCAAACTCCAGAGTTATCTACCCTTTTATAGGACCTGGGTGTCTCCAGAGCCCTCAGGAGACAGCCCCTGTATTTGGTGTGATAGCCACATTGGAAGTCTATGGGGTCCTACTGAGATGTGCATAAGCCCTCAGGGATGATCTCTGGACTCACTTTGAAGACTCTTAGCCATATGAACTCATTTGTCTTTACCTCCCCCCCCTCCTTTTATTTGAAGTCTTTTTCCAGTCATATTGCCAGTTGGCACTTGGTAGTAATCCCTCGTTGCCAGGGAGGCTTATCCCCAGGAGTCATGTCCCATGCTGGGAGGAAGGTAATGTATTCATATGCTGAGTTTGGCTTAGAAAGAGGCCACATTTGAGCAACAAGGAGGGTCTCAAGAGGCAACCCTTAGGAACCCCATAACAATAGGTTAAGTTTCAATTTCAAGAGCCAGGACTCATAATGCTAGTCATCAATAACAAGAGCCTATCAGCGGATCATCCTCCTTGGCCAGACACTGCCCCTGCACTTGGGGGACTGTTGCTGCTCCCTTAGAGAATGTGGCAGAGCTTTCCAGGATGGGAATTCAGTATTCTGTCATTTTTTGAGTGATTCTCCTCCTACTGTGACCATGCCCCATCAGCATTTGAACAATTTTATGTAACTTTTATGTATGTTCAGGTGAATTTCCTCCCATGCACCCCCATCCCTGACATCCCCCCAATGATCCTGTCCCTCCCCAGTTGTAACCCTTCTGTGATCCAAAACTTATTCAAAGATGAAGCCATTTCAATAGCCAAATACAATTAATAGGAAAAAGAAATAATAATGGTGAGATTAAATGTAAGAGATAAAATACATAAAAATTTAAAAAAAAATTAAAAATTAAATTAAATTAAAAGACTGGTATATTAAAAAAATGAAAAAAAAAGTTTTTGACATTTTGCCTTTCATCACTTCAATATCTGGTGTCCTGTCTCTACCATGTCACCTTTCCTCTCTCATTCCCCAGTGTCTCACTATTTTTCATTTTGTTTTCAAAGAAGTTTTAGGTCACAGCAAAGTCACACACAGAATACAGGATACTCTATATACCCAACATCCTCTCCCATTCCTTCCCACCATATTAATACCTTTTTATATGTGAATGGCAGCATTGTTATAACATATATAAATAGTGAAACATAGCTAGTAAACATTGTCAATGATTTCCACTATGGCTTACATTTTAGACTGTACACTTTTATAAATTTTGATGATATTTACCACGTCCTGTGTCCATCACTGTAAGGTAATGCAGAACATTTCCACTGACCACTAAATACCCCCTGTTCAATCTAATCTATTCCTCCCTCCCCATCCCCCCAGGGATCATGGTGACCCCCTGGCTTGACTCATTGGATGACAATATACATAGTTACATAAAATGAGTGAGGTCTTGGCACACTGATTTGTCCTCCCCTATTAGGAACAGGCCTTGCTCTCAAGAGAGTTCCACATGTCTATTTCTGAACACATCAGGACTCATGAGGATGGGAGTCCAACTCTTTCCTGCTCATTATGTGGGTCTTCACCCCATGATAGAGCACATTATGACAGAATGAACACTCACACACTACCTAGAAGCCTGCTCCAGGTGTGCCCTGTCCCAAATGCCCCCTAACCAACACCCTAAACCAGTAACCCTTCCTTGTCATATTGCCATAAGAGCATTTCCAACTCTGTACTTTCAACCTCATACCCACAAATACCCAGTATTCACCTGGTACCTCTCTCAATCCTCCCCCCAGTACCCTGGACCTTCTAACACCCCCTTCTCAATCTACCCACCTGTCAACCCTGCACCACCCAACCCAAAAATATCACGATCTTCCTCTCCTATCCCTTCAATACCCAACTACACTCTGTCATCTTTCCATAGATTACATCCGTATGGGTGATGGCTTAAAACCTTCTCTTCTCTTTCTATTGCTTGCAAACCTATCTTCCAGACAGTAGCTCTCTGAGACTGCTCAATTTCCTTAATTCATATCAGTGAGGTCATGTACTATTCATCCTTCAATCCTGGCTTGCTTCACTCAACATAAGGTCTTCAAGATTCCTCCATTTTATCCCATGTGTTATCACTTTATTCCTTCTTACAGCTGAGTAATATTCCACTGTATGTATGTAGCACATTTTGTTTATCCATTCATCTGTTGATGGGCACCTGGGTTGATTCCAACTTTCGGCAATAGTGAACAATGTTGCTATGAACATTGGTGTGCATATATCTGTTCATATGTGTGCTTTCAATTCTTCTGGGTATGTACCCAGCAGTGGAATCACTGGATTATATGAAAATTTTATGGTTAGTTTTTTGAAGAACTGCCAATCTGTCCTCCATAGTGGCTGGATCATTCTACATTCCCACTAGCAGTGAATGAGGGTTCCTATTCCACCACATCTTCTACAAAACATATAGTCTGCAGTTTTTTCTATAGCCACCTTTCTAATGGGTATAAGATGGTATCTCATTGTAGTTTTGATTTGTATTTCCCTAATAGCCACCTATGTTGAGCATCTTTTCATGTACTTTTTAGCCCTTTGTATTTCTTCCTTGGATAAGTGTCTTTTCCGGTCACTTGCTCATTTTTTAAACGTGTTCTTTGTCTTTTTATTTTTGAGGTGTAGGGTTTCTTTATATTTCCTGGATATTAGGCTACTAACAGATATATGTTTGCCAAATATTTTCTCCCATTGGGTAGGCTGCTTTTTTACTTTCTTGATAACATCCTTTGAGGTGCAAAAGTTTTTAATTTTGAGGAGATCCCATTTATCTATTTTTCTTTTGCTGCTTGTGCTTTGGGTGTGAAGTTAATGAAAACATTTCCTACTTGGAGCTCCTGTAGATGTTTCCTTACATTATCTTCCAAGGTCTTTATGGTATTAGTTTTAATATTTATATCTTTGATCCAATTTGAGTTAATATTTTAATAAGTTTTGAGATGGTATTCCTCTCTCTTTCTTTTGGATACAGATATCCAGTTCCCCAAGCACCATGTGTTGAAGAGGCCATTCTCTCCCAATTGAGTTGGCTTGGTGGCCTTGTTGAATATCAGGTGACTGTATATGCAAGGATTTATATCAGAACTCTCAATATTGTTCCATTTCTCAGTATGTCTATCCTTGTGCCAATATCATGCAGTTTTGACATTGTAGCTTTGTAGTATGTTTTATGGTCAGGTAGTGTGATACCTCCAATTTCATTTTTCTTTTTCAGTATGTCCTTGGTGATTCAGGACCTTTTACCCTTCCAAATAGATTTTGTAGTTAGTTTTTCCAATTCATTAAAAAGTGCAGTGTTGATTTTTAATAGGATTGCATTAAATCTGTTGATTAATTTGGGTAGGATAAACATCTTAATTATGTTTAGTCTTCCTATCCATGAACAGGGAATATTCTTCCATTTATTTAAGTCTTCTTTGCTTTCCTTTTACAGTGTTGTGTAGTTTTCTGTATATAAGTCCTAAACATATTTAGTTAAATTTATTCCTGGGTATTTGACTCTTTTAGTTACTATTGTAAATGGTATTTTTTTCTTGATTTTCTCCTCAGATTGCTCGTTATCAGTGTACAGAAATGCTACTGATTTTTGAGCATTGATCTTATCACCTGCTACTTTACTTAACTCCTTGATAAGTTCTAGAAGCTTTGTTGTAGATTTTTCAGGGCTTTCTATGTATAAGATCATGTCGTCTGCAAATAGTGAAATTTTTATTTTTTTCTTTCCAATTTGGATGCCTTTTATATCTTTTTCTTGCCTCAGTCCTCATGCAAGTACTTCTAAGACAATGTTAAACAGGAGTGGTGAGATAGGGTATCCTTGTCTTGTTCCTGATCTTAGAGGGAAAGCTTTTACAATTTCACCATTAAAGATAATAGCTGTGAGTTTTTCATATATACCGTTTATCATGTTCACAAAGTTTCCTTCTATTCCTATCTTTTGCAGTGTTTTCATCAAGAATGTGTGCTGTATTTTGTTGAATGCTTTTTTTGCATCTATAGATATGATCATGTGATTTTTTTCTTTCAATCTGTTTATGTGGTTTTTCATATTGATTGATTTTCTTATGCTTAACCAACCTTGCATACCTGGGATGAAACCCAATTGGTCATGGTGTATAATTCATTTGATATGTTCTTGAATGCAATTAGGAAGCATTTTGTTGAGGATTTTAGCATCTAGTTTCATTAGAGCACTTGGTCTCTCATTTTCCTTTCTTGTGGCATCTTTGTTTGACTTTGGTATTAGGGTAATATTGGCATCATAGAATGAGTTAGGGAATATTTTTCTTCTTGTATTTTTGGAATAGCTTAAGCAGGATTGGTGTTAGCTCTTTCTGGAATGTTTTTTAGAATTCACCTGTGAAGTCATCTGGTCCTGGGAACTTCTTATTTAGGAGGTTTTTGATGACATAGTCTATCGTTTTACTTGTAATTGGACTATTGAGTTCATCAATTTCTTCTTTTGTCAATGTAGGGTCCTTGTGAGTTTCTAGGAATTTGTCCATTTCCTCTAAATTATCATTCTTGTTGGCATATCATTTTTCAAATTTTTCTCTTATGATACTTTTTATTTCTATGGGGTCAGTGGTGACATCCCCTTCCTCATTTCTTATTTTGTGTATTTGCATCTTCTCTCTCTTTTTCTTTGTTAGTCTGGCTAAGGGTTTGTCAATTTTTTCATCTTCTCAAAGAACCAGCTCCTGGTTTTGTTTATTTTTTCTATTGCTTTCATATTTTCTATTTCATTTAGTTCTTCTCTAATCTTTGTTATTTCCTTCTGTCTACTTCCTTTATGGTTAGTTTGCTGTCATTTTTCCAATTCCTCTAGATGTGCAGTTAGGTTTTCAATTTTAGCTCTTTCTTCTTTTTTGATATATGCATTTATGGCTATGAATTTCCCTCTCAATACAGCTTTGGCTGCATCCCATAAGTTTATATATGTTTGGTTGTCATTTTCATTTGTTTCATGGTAGTGACTGATTTCTCTTGTCATTTCCTCCCTGACTCACTGGTTGTCTAAGAGTGTGTTGTTTAACTTCCATATCTTTGTGCCCAATCTTGTTCTCTGGCCCTTCATGATTTCCAATTTCATTTCATTGTGGTCAGAGAAATTACTTTGCATAATCTTAATCCTTCTGAATTCATTGAGAGTTGTTCTTTGGCCTAGCTTGTGGTCTGTCTTGGAGGATGATCCATGTGCACTCGAGAAGAATGTTTATCCCACTGTATTTGGGTTTAGTGTTCTGTATATGTCTATTAGGTACAGATGCTCTAATGTATTATTCAGAGTCTTTGTTTCTTTATTGATTCTCTGTCGAGATGTTCTGTCTAATGGTGTTAATGGCGTATTAAACTCTCCCACTACAATTGTAGAGACATCTATGTATCCAGTTAGTCTGTCCAGTGTTTGCCCCATGAATTTTGAGGCATGCTGTTTAAGTGCAAAAATATTTATGATTTTTATTTCTTCTTGAAAGATTGCCAATTTTACTAATATATAGTGTATGTCTTTGTCTCTTTCAATAGTTTTGCATTTAAAGTCTATTTTGTTTGATATTATTAAAGCTACTCCTGCCCTTTTTTGGTTATTGTTTGCTTGTGAAATTGTTTTCCAACCATTCACTTTCAGCTTCCTTGAATCTCTGGGTCTAAGGTTGGTTTCTTGTAGACAACATATGGATGGGTCATATTTCCTTATGCATTTTGCCAGTCTGTGTCTTTTGACTGGTGAGTTTAATTTATTAATAATCAGTGTTATTACTCTCAAGGAATTTCTTACATCAGCCATATTTTCTTTGGGTTTTTGTATGTTATATGTTGTTTTTGTTTCTCTTTTTGTCTTTTTAGTTGTTCTTACACTCTCCTCCAACTCTCTCTCTCCTGTTTTTTCCTTTCATCCTGCAGAACTTCCTTTAGTATTTCTTGATGGGCAAGTTTCTTATTGGCATACTCTCTTAAATTCTGTTTATCTGTGAATATTTTGAACTCTCCAACATTTTTGAATGCCAGCTTTCCTGGATAGAGAATTCTTGGCTGGAAGTTTTTCTTTTATTACCTTGATTATATCATACCACTGCCTTAGTGCCTCCATGGTTTCAGATGAGAAATCAGTACTTAATTTTATTGAGTTTCCCTGTAATGTGATGGTTCTCTTTTCTCTTGCTGCCTTCAGTACTTTCTCTTTGTCTTGTGCATTAACGTTTTGACAAATATATGTCTTGGAGTAGGTCTGTTGGGATTTATACTGTTTCAGATGCACTATGCTTCCTGGACATGTACGTCCATCTCCCTCTGTAGGGTTTGGAAGTTTTCAGCTCCTATTTCCTTCAACACTCCTTCTCTTGCCTTTCACTTCTCTTCTCCCTCTGGGATGCCTGTAAGGATATGTTTCTGCATTCTGAGTTGTCGTTTAAATCTCTAAGTCCCTGCTAGATTTTTAATTTAGCTGCTGGTTTTTTGTGTATGTTAAGTTTTCTGTTTTACACTTTGTTTTTCATTTTCTATTTCCTTGCTGTTTTCTGTGTTCTCTTGAAGGAAAAAGATTAGGGCCAGAGAAAGCAAAAGAGGTAAGAAATGAAAAAGATAATAGTAATAATAACAAAAGTTAGAAGAGGGACTGTAAAAGTCTTAGTAAAATGAATATTTAACTCATGTAAGCAGTGTAGAGTAATAGGAATAAAAAAGTGGAGTACTTACATTGGAATGGGAAACCAAATAAAGAAAAATATATAGAGTGATTTAAAAGGCCAGAAAGATGAGGAGACAGAGAAAGAGTAAAGAAAAGACAAAAAGAAAAAAAGTTAATTAAAAAAATGGAAACAGAATAGACAAGATAGAAATCAAAACCAGAAAAGTTGCTGAATAAATAAAGAAAGGTGGAATGTAAAAGCCACAACAGAAAGTAGAAGATAGAAAGATGAATGAAGGAAAACAGATAGCATTGTAGGCAAAATCAGTATACACAGAAAATGTGAAATCAAGGAAGAAGAAGCACAGCAAAGAAGAAACAAGCTAGCAGCATTCATTTTAAAAATAGGGGGATGGGCAGAGGAAAGAGGAAATAAAAACTAGAAAAGAACAAAAAACAAACAAACAATCACACAAGGAAGCAGTCAAGCAAAGCTAAGAAAGAACAGCACTCCTTCCTGGGCCCTTGTGGAGCTTCTCATGCTGCCTGTGTTCATTAATCAATTACCCTGCAAGCCTCTTTCTCCTGGTTTTGAGGTAAGTTTTAGTAAGTAAAGAAAGTTAAAAAAATTTTTTTAATTAACTTTTTTTTAATTTACATAAGGGACCCTAAAGAAACTAGTACAAAAATGATGTCTATGTTTTCCTTGTCCTAAAGTATCAGCTGGATTTTAGATATCCCGGTGGATCAATACTCTTAGAGGAGCCTGGAATCAGACTAGGGACCTCATATATTCAATGCAGAAACTCCTCCCCTGAGCTACCTTTCTAATTGGGTTGGTTAGTTCTTCAGAAAGCTATTCAGTCACTTTCCCCCAGGCATGTTTGATTCTCTAAGGCAGCAGGATTCAACATGCTGTAAAAGCAAATCCCTGCTCCCTTCTTCTGGTCAGGTTGAGTTCCCTTTTGAAATTCAAATGGAGCCCTAATGACTGAGTTCACCACACAGAAATGATTTTCAAGCCTGGTTTAGACCACACCCTCCTCCCAGGGTACCCTTAATAGGCTATTGGAAACTTATTAAGTGCTTCCCATTGCCTGACTCCCTTAGGGGAGATGAAATTCTGATGGTCCTCAGGCGGAACTGTTAAATTGGCTGTCTCCACCCTCCCTCAGGTCAAGCCTCTGTATCCCAGGGTTGTTTGGTAAATCAGGCTTCCTCAGCAGAATCGCCTCACCCCCTCTGCCTGCTGCCACTTCAAGCTGGTGTGCTCCCCAAAGCTCAAAGGGGATTCAGGCAACCAAACCCACAGAAAGGAAATCCTTCTCTGCCCCTTGCCAGAACCCTCCCACACTTGGAGAATGCTCTCTCTTGCTGGGTGGCCGGTGGGAGTCAGGGCTCACCCTGGCCCTTTGTTCTGAGGGTGGGACTTAGCTATCCATGATTTCCAAGCATGGGGCTAAAAACTTATGGTTTTATCTTGAGCAATCTATCTCCCTGTCCAGCTTCCTCCAGATGGATGTCCCCTAATCTATTCTTGTTTACCTTGAGGACTTATCCTTTTTCTTAACTATTAAATATTTCCAAACACGTGGCTGCCCAAAACTTGGTGTCCAGTAAGAATTCAATACACTTTTTTTTGCTACTCAGAGTTTTACAAAAATATTCTAGGAGGCTGTTTCAGCCCAATCACTATATAGAGGTTAAATAAATTCCCCAAATGGTGTTTGTGATGAATGAAAGTTTTCTTGGATCTTCAGCAGAAATTCATTAATAATATATTCATTTTTTAACCATTGATATTATTTCGGGATTTTTGTTGATAAAGTACTATGTGTCAGGCATTATACTGGATACTGTATTGGCAATACTAATAATAAACAAGAAAGACAAATTCTTGCAGAATAGATCCAATTGAAAAATGAAACATAACTAAATGAGCAATTACTAGTGTGATAGGGTTTATAAGGGAAATCAGTTGTATGTAATGATAGCAGGAGATGATCTGCTTTTTTAATGATTTGATTTAAGTGATAAAGGGAAATCCACCAACAGCAAATATTCACCAGTAGGAAATATCCACTAGCAGTAAAAATATTACACATTATAGACCAATTCACATTCCTAGTTACACCAATTCATAAAAATTAAAAATTAAAAATTAAAAATAAAATAAAATAAAGATCCTTATCATTCATTACACTGTGAATCATTTTGCATCTCCTAACCACTGGTAGTGTTCAATAATATTTGCATTTATCAATATATTTATACTCACAAAGCCATGTAATTTGCATGCTCATTCCATCACCATTTTGTAGATGAAGTATCTGAGGAAAGAACATTTAAGTAGCATATCTGAGGCCTGGAAGGAAATCCATTCACTCTGGATCCAAGCAGCAGCTGTTGAATTCTGCATTGGGATTTCATCACTGCAATTTTCCAGTTCTCAGATGGAGTAAGTTTTGGCTGGTTTAGGAATGCTTATGGGACTGATTGATATTTTTGTTTGCTTATTTCCAAGAGGAGAGAGTTTCTTAATTTGGCCATCTGAGTTATAATGGAATAAATTGGCTTGACCTACCTAAGGGGACAGAAGGGCAGACAAGGGATATTTGCTTTGAGGACAATGCAGGTAGAATCTTAAATTGGCCCTAATACTGTAGTATAGAATTCTGTGCTCTATTTAACATCCGTAATTCATTGGTAATATATGGCCCTGACAACAAAGGAAGATAAATTTCTCTGAATACTTTTCTGTGCAACTCCTACTTTTATGCAAATAGAGTTCTGGTGTTATGTTGAAGAAAAGTGTGAAAAGTAAGGTAGTCTATATCTAGAATTTCTGAAAATAAAATAAAATTATTTTTAATCAAAAATGTTTCAATTGAATGATAGGCATCATGATTACTCTTATGTTAGTAGTCAATTCATTCTACATTATCAGCCTTGCTTTTATAGCACAGCTAAATTAATGTCATATGATAAATTTTAATCTCTGAGTCAGTGTAAATATAAATTCAGTTAAGCAGGTCTTAAATACAAACTTTTCTATTTACCACTTGCTTTTGATGCCATGCGTCCTAAAAAGAGTCTTCAGTAACAAGGAATGAAACATTGTCTCAAACAATATTTGAATTACAAAAAATATATTAACACAGTCATTGACTACCTTTTAAAATGAATGGTTAAAGAGATTTATTATCAATTTAATTATTTATTTATTTGCCCCTGGGGTTCAAGTTAGAAATATATTTTAAAAGCTTTAAAAGCAAGAGCATGGTCTTTACTAAGTTAAAAAAATTGCATATATGTTTGATATGTTCATATGGGAAAAAAAACATATAAAACAAAATAGATATTTTACACCCAAGAATATTTAAGCCTAAATGAATGTTTTTTTTAGATTTATTATGCATATGATTTAAAAATGGACAAGTTAGTTAGTTGATATAAAGATGGATGTGGCTTAAAGCCTTTCAAATTCTAAGATCCTACTCTTTATTTCAAATGAATACATTAATTTTTCAAATTAAAACATATTTTAGAGTCAAAATTTAAAACTACACATATTGATGGGATAAATCATCTTTTCACCAATTTATGGAGCAGTGTATGAACATCATTTGTGAAAATTACTTGAATAAGCGAAGATCACATTTCATATTACAATTGAAAACATAGTGTGTGATTATGTCTACCTACTTATGTATGGATTTGCAGTATGACATGCATTGAAAAGAACAAAATTTTCATTTCCTAAAATCTTGCCACTCTGGAGATTCATATATCAAATTATCTGTTGGTTAAAAAAAAAAGGAAGAATAAGCCTTCAGAAGTAATTGAAATTTGAAAATTCTTACCGACTGTGAAAAGATTCTTGATGGTTCTGTAAAACCATGTAGGAAAGATATGATTAAGGATATAAAAAGGTAGCCTTTTAATAATGAACTTTTTTATATAGCTCATATCTTACCAAGTTTACATCTGCATTTTTCAGGTTGACATATGTGGCACTGATTTATAAAGACTGAGTTACTTAAATTTATCTATACGTTAATACCCAATAAGAAATTGCATTTTGAGACAAAATTAATTTACTCTCATCTATCAAACTGCTTTGTGCATCTGTTCTGATTTTCTCACTGAACTATTTTTAATCTCACCCTTCAGTTATTTAAGGCCAAAGTCATGCAGTTCACAAACACTGATAATAAGGTCACAGTACAAGAATAAATATGAAATGAATATTGAATCAAAGATTTTTTAAATTTTTACTGAATGTATTAATTTGAAAAAATGCTTAAATAAATTAAATAAGTACACAATTTGCATGCTTTCAACTAAAAAAAAAACCTCAAAAACAAACATATATCTATATATAGTTATTTTAAAAATATTATACATTTTAGGTTTTAATTCTGTTTATTAGAGTCCTTAAAACTGAAATTTTAAAACCAAATTTTGTAGTAGAAAATTACATTACTGAAATGTAATTAAGAACTCATATATTTTTAGCAGGGAAAAATTTCCCTGAGTTTTAGCCAAAGTAATAATTCCATAAGGTTTTGAAGTACTTTCTCCTATTCAGTTGTTTTGTATTTCTCTCAATAGTTTTTAGAGAACTAATAGTAATTGATATATAGGATAGACTTACACAACTTAAAGTAAACATAATAAATGCAATATGATATTCTTATAACCAAAATTTCATGTTTCTAATGGATCTATGTCAATTATGTTGAATTAATGGAATATCCTCAATAGCGAGCATCATAATAGGTGGGCATGCTTCCAACCCTAAGAATCAAGTCACTATTTTGGAAACCTATGACTCTGACTATATTTTTCCAAGATATATGTTAGTCTTTTTCTGTGTTCAGTGAAATTGTTATTTAGAGGTTGTCTTATAAGTGTTTTACATAACCCAAATTATGAGGAATATCTTTAACAATGTAATGCCTCAATAGTATTGTCAAATTTAGGCCATCTACTCATTTCATTCTTATTTCCACAAAAGCATATGAACCAACTGAGATTTTCTACATTTACTACCCCTTTAGACTAGGTTATTGTTTGGACTAGGCACTTTTTGTTTCCCTACACACAGATCTCAACTGTATTAAGCAGAGATGAAAAACACCACCAATGCTTCTGGCCAACTTATATCACTAATAGCAGTTTGTGCTTCCAGTTTGTTTCCAACGATTTTGTAGTTGTTCATATCAATAATCTTCTGAGTATTTGAAGTCATATGACTGAAACTCAGCAGACATTTGCATTGATGCTGGGCATCTTTTGGTCTTCTTTGGATGGTCTTATGCTTTCAGCTATCAAATTACACTAAATTAAGACAAATTTTTCCCATTTCATTTCAAAATAAAGAGAATTAAAGAATTATTTTTTAAATTTTTATTTATTTTTATTTAGTTTTATTTTTTAAAGATATTTAGATTACACAACTGTCACATAAAAATATAGGAGATTCCCATGTGACCCACTCCCCACAACTCCCACATTTTCCCACATTAACAACATCCTTCATTACTGAGGTACATTCATTGCAATTGATGAACACATTTTGGAGCATTGCCACTAAACATGGATTAAAGTTTACATTTTAGTTTACAATCTCTCCACCCAATTCTGTAGGTTATGACAAAATATATAATGGCTTGCACCTGTCAGTGCAATGTCATTTAGGGCAATTTTTTAAGAGGACAATTTAGGAAACATGCTGGGGTAAAGAAACAGGGAACCTGGAAAATGTATACATGATTACTATGCTGGTTCTTTAACAGCTATCAAAATATGCAAATTAATTGATCTCTCTGAAAATCAAACTTAACTTTTGAAAACCAAGAAAGTAATCCCTTGAGAACATCTTATAAAGGTAAGATAGTACATGTAAAACAACTGATGTATTTCATATAGTTGTTTAGAATATGATTTATGAATGCTATCTCATTAATACAGTCTCTAGCTCTTGCAAATCATGAATAAGAAAAACCAGATAATGTTTAAAATATCTAAGTTGATATTAACATTCATAGAAATATATAGAAATATAGAAATCACTATAGGTGTACATGTATACATAGCCATTAACTTAGAGACATATATATATGTGGTAGGTAAATATAGATATTTAAATATATATATATAGAGAGAGAGAGAGACAGAGAGAGACAGAGAGAGACAAAGAGGTAGATGGAGAGATTATATATATGAATATTTTATTTTTTAAACAAATTCTACTTATTAACATTATCCAAATTTCAAGATGTATAAATATATTCCCTTAAAATACAGAGGGTAGAGATAATTTTGGGTAAAACTATGGTAGAAAGAGCTGAAAATATTTGAAATATGTAATAACATCATTGTAGAACTCGGAAGATTATAAAATGAGAGTGGGACCAAATTTTGGTGATAGTAAAATTTTCATCTGATCTCTCCAAGATAAGGAATTGGGAAGGCAAGAGTGGGGAGATGGACCAATCAGTGTACTGGAACTCACGTTGTTCTCTTAGGGCTTCTTCAACACATTCACACCCCAAATCTCAATCTTCTTTCTTATCTTCTTGGCATTTCTTATTGCCCTTCTTGGCAATATTATGATGATGATCCTCATTTGGTTGGACTCTTGACTCCATACTCATATGTACTTCCTTCTCAGTCAACTTTCCCTCATGGACTTCTTGTATAGCTCCACTATTGTCCCCAAGATAGCCACTGATTTCCTGTCTGGGAAAAATGCCATTTCATTTATTAGCTGTGGAATTCAGCTCTTCCTCTCTGCGGCCCTTTTTTCAACAGAATGTATTCTCCTGGCATTTATGAATTATGACCACTATGTACTATATGCCACCCTCTCCATTACTCAGTTCTCATGCGCCCTACAGTCTGTGCCTTCATGGTGGCTGACACCTGGCTGGTTGCTCTGCTCAATGCCTTGGTCCATGTCATATATATCCTGAATCTCCCTTACCGTGCTTCCAAAAAAATCCAACATTTCTTTTGTGAGATCCCAGCTCTCCTGAAACTTTTTTGTGCCAATACCTCTCTTTATGAAAATGGGATTTTTATTAGTGGTTTTGCCTTCCTCTTCATTCTATTATTGGTCATTGTGGCCTCATATTGCCAGATATTATCTACAGTTTTGAGATTAGGATCAAATTTAGAGATGAGAAAGGCTTTAGCAACTTGTACCTCCCATATGTTTGTGGTATCTCTCTCCTATGGAACAGCTATCATCATGTACTTTCTCCCTAAACCCTATCATTCCTCTGAGCAGAATGAAATAATATCTGTCTTTTACACTATCCTCACTCCCATGCTCAATCCGTTCATCTACAGTCTTCGAAACAAAGATGTGGCTGAAGCACTCAGGAAAGTTCTGGGAAGGTATACCTCCTTAACGTATCGATATCTATTGAGAATAAAACAGAAGGATGGACCTCATAAAGAGAATGGTGTTATTATAATGAAGATAGACAAGAATCAAACTATTGCTTTTCTGGAGGCAAGTCATGGACAGATTCTTTCAACCTGTCCC
>JAQZBX010067118.1:0-15993 GCA_029593785.1 Cabassous unicinctus
TGGGCACTTGAGAAGAATGTATAACCCACTGAGTTTGGATGCAGTGTTCTGTATATGTCTGTTAGGCCTAACTTGTTTAACATATTGTTCAAGTTCTCTGTTTCCTTGTTGATCTTCTGTTTAGTTGTTCTATCTAATGATGTGAGAGGGGTGTTGAAGTCTCCGATGATTATTGTAGAAATGTCTATTTCTCCCTTCAGTTTTGCCAGAGTTTGTCTCATATATATTGGGGCATCCTGGATAGGTGCATAGATATTTATGACTTTTATGTCTTCCTGGAGAATCTTCCCTTTTATTAATATATAATGGCCTTCCATATCTCTTATCACTTTTTTGCATTTAAAGTCTGTTTTGTCTGATATTAGTATAGCTACCCCTGCTCTTTTCTGGTTACTATTCGCGTGGAGTATCTTTTTCCAACCTTTTACTTTCAGCTGGTTTGTATCCCTGGGTCTGAGGTGAGTTTCTTGTAAGCAGCATATGGATGGCTCATGTTCTTTTATCCATTCTATCAGCCTGTATCTTTTGATTGGGGAATTTAATCCATTCACATTCAATGATATTACTGAAAATGCACTATTTATTTCCTCCATTTTATTCTTTGGTTTCCGTATGTCGTCTTGTTTTTGTCTCTCTTTTTACTCTTTTGGGTATCCTTTCTGCTTTTCTTTCTTCTATACTCTCCTCCAAGCCTCCCTCTCTTTTCTTTTTCTTTCAGGTTCCAAGGCTTCCTTTAATATTTCCTGCAAAGTTGGATTCATTTTGCAAACTCTCTTAGTTTCTGTTTGTTTGTAAATACTTTATACTCACCTTCATATTTGAAGGACAGTTTTGTCAGATAAAGAATTTTCGGCTGGCAGTTTTTCTCTTTCAGTTTCCTAATTGTATCATACCACTGTTTTCTTGCCTCCATGGTTTCTGAAGAGAAATCTGCACTAAGTCTTACTGGACATCACTTATAAGTGATTGTTTGCTTCTCTCTTGCTGCTCTGAGAATTTTCTCTTTGTCTTTTACATTTGATATTCTGAATAGTATGTGTCTTGGCGTAGGTCTATTTGGATTTATTCACATTGGTGTACGGTGTGTTTCTTGGACATGTAAGTTCATTTCTTTTGTGAGAGTTGGGAAATTTTCAGCTATTATTTCCTCACATACTCTTTCTGCCCCTTTTCCTTTCTCTTCCCCTTCTGGAACTCCCATGACACCTATGTTGTTGTGTTTTGTGTTGTCATTCAACTCTCTGAGCCCCTGCTCAATTTTTTCCATTCTTTTCTCTCTCTGTTCTTTTCTCTCTTCAATTTTAGTTGCTCTGTCTTTGGTATCACATATTCCTTCTTCTATCATTTTGAATCTGCTGTTGTATGCCTCAAATGTGTTTTTGACTTCACCTATTGTGTCTTTCATTCCCATAAACTCCATTACTTTTCTGTTCAGGATTTCAAATTCTTCTTTGCGTTTGCTCAATGTCTTCTTGATGTCATTTATCTCTTTAAATATATTGTCTTTCATCTCATTAATTTGATTTTGGAAATTTGTGCTCATCTCACTGATTAGTTCTCTTAAATTCTGTATCTCTTCTGGGACTTTGATGTATTCCATTTCTTGACCCATGTCTTCTATTTTCTTAGTATGGCTCCTAATTCTTTGTTGGTGTTTAGGCATCTGGATAGGTTGTATTTTACTTAGATGCTCTATTTCTTTGTCTTTTATAGGGTTTTAGTGACAGGAGGCTGTGAGTTACCACAGGTCTTTAATTTTTGGCTCACCCTTGATTCTTAGCATTGTCCTGCTGGTTGCTCAAAACTGGGCACTGGACCCAGTAATTGGTTATAGAGTTGTTTCCTAGGGCTTTGGGCAGGGAGGCTATAGAGGCCAGGAAAAGCCTCTCCTATTTAATTTTCTTATGTGCACTTCCTTGGTATGCCAGGAGATGGCACTAGTTGGCAGCTCTCAATTCAATGCCTGTTGGAGTGTATTTGTTGTGACACAGACCAATCAGTGTGATAGAGCTTCCTTTCTGGGGGCTAAAAGCCTTGTAATTTAAACTTTCAGAGACAGTTCTCCACTCTTATCTGGCAGCCCCCTCCTTTTTCCCAGCTAGGAAATATTTCCTCTCCCCTCTGAATCATCGACAATCAGTCCCTGTTAGTAGTGGAGGAGATTGGGAGATTTAAATATCTTTAGCCCCTTGCAGGCTCCAAGGCAAACAATGGTGCAGCCCCACCTGGCCTGGACTGGCTCTCGGGACAGGGCAGACCAAACCTGGGAATCAAAATTAGGGTCAGCCCCAGGGTCTCTCTCTCCCCTCTCCTGTGTAGTCCTCATCAATTAGCCCAGGCTAGAAGACAGGGAGATTGCGAGGGTTGGATTTCTCCAGTCCTTCCTAGGCTCTCAGGGCAAACTGCCGTGTGGAAGGGTCCGTGGGGCTCCGCAGCCCAAATTTGCGGGTCAGAACTTGATTCAGCCTTAGGCTGTGTCCCTCTCTCTCCCCTTTCTGGGAGTGGTAGATTCCTGGAGCCCCCTTTGTCTGTAGTCGCAGTCCCAGAGGCCCAAGAATTCTAAGGAGTGTGGGGGAGGGTGCCGGCAGCAGCCACTGATGCTGATTGCCAGTCAGGGTTCTGTCATCGCGATTTCTCTCTTTTGTCCCTCTCTCCTCTGGATGGTGTGCTGCCTTCCCCTGCTGTCCTAAACCCTAGAAGATCTATTTCAGGGCTATTTCAGCCTGTTTTCTAGCTATTTTTCTGGAGAAGAGACTCCTGTGTCTTACTAGTCAGCCATCTTCGCAGAGGTCCTAGAATTACTTTATACATTGTTGAAATTAAAGCATTATCAGATATGTGGTTTCCAAATACTTCCCACTGAGTAGGTTATTTTTCCATGTTTGAGATAAAGTCCTTTGAAGCAAAAGAATTTTTAATTTTGATGAGGTCCCATTTAGATATATTTTCTTTTTGCTTGTGCTTTGGCTGTAAAGTCTAAGATACCAATGCCTAACAAAATATCCTGAAGATGCTTCCATAAATTTTCTTCCATGAGCCTTATTGTCTTGATTTTTTAATTTATATATTTGATTCATTTTGAATTAATTTTTGTACATGGTGTGAGATAGGTTTCCTCCCTCATTCTTCAGCAAATCAATATCCAGTTCTCCAAGCATGATTTGTTGAAGGACTGTTCATTCCCAATTGAGTGGACTTGGAAACCTTGCAAATAATCAATTGCCCATAGATGTGAGAGCCTATTCCTGAACTCTTATTCACTTCCATACCAGTACCATGCTCTTTTTACCACTGTATCTTTGTCATAAGCTTTAAAACCAGGAAATGTGAGTCCTCTAAATTTGTGCTTCTTTTTCATGATGTTTTTTTTGCCTATTTAGAGCCCCTATCCTTCCAAACAAGTTTGATATTTCATTTCTCCTTTTCTGTAAAGTAGGCTGTTGGAATTTTGGTTGAGATTGCATTGAATCTATGTATCAGTTTTGATAAAGTTGACATCATAACAATATTTAGTCTTCTAATCCATGGGCATGGAAACTTCTTATTATTTAGGTCTTCTTTGATTTCTGTAAAAAATAATTTGCACTTTTCTATGTATAAGCCCTATATATTATTGGCTAAATTTATTCCTAGATATTTGATTCTTTAAGTTGTTATTGTACATGGAATTTTTTTTCTCTATTTCCTTCTCAGATTGCTCTTTTTTGGGATATAGCAACACTACTGATTTTTGAGTGCTGATCTTTTATCTTGCCACTTTGCTGCATTTGTTAATGAGCTCTAGGAGCTTTCTTGTAGATTTTTCAGGACTGTCTATATATAGGAGCATTTCTCCTATAAATAGATTTTACTTCTTCCTTTCCAATTTGGAAGACTTCTACTTATTTTTCTTGCCTAATGATTCTGACTAGAACTTCTAGTACAATGTTGGATAAGAGAAGTGTCTGTGGGTATCCTTGCCTTGTTCCAGATCTTACAGGGAAAGAGTTCAATATTTCACCATTAAGTCTGATGTAAGCTATGATTTTTGTTTTAAATTTTTTTCATACATGCCCTTCATCATGTTGATGGAATTTCCTTATGTTCCTATTTTTTAAGTGTTTTTTTTTTTTTTATCAAGAAAGGATGCTGAATATTGTCAAATGTCTTTCCTGCATCGATTGAGATGTTCTTGTGCTTTTTTCTTTCATTTTGTTGGTGTGATATAAGAGATTAATTGACTTGCTAATGTTGAACCACACTTGCATACATATTTAGCATATTTTCAATCATTTAAAGGGTATTGCAAATTGTTTTGTGGTCCAGGATGTGATCTGTCCTGGAGAACAATCCATCTTCAGTTGAAAACAATGTTTATCCTGATGCATTGAGATGCAATATTCTGCATGTCTATTAGACTTAGTTCATTTAACATATCATTCAGCTTCTCTATTTCCTTAGCGATCTCTGTCTGTATGTTATATCTACTTATGAGAATGGTGTATTACAACATTCTCATAAATAAATATAACATCTATTCTTCCTTCAGAATTGGCAGAGCTTGCTTCATCTATTTGGGGTACCATGGTTAAGTGCACAATTATTTATGATTGCTATTTCTTCTTGGTGGATTGACCATGTTATTTATATATAGTATCTTTCTTTGTCTCTTGTAACAGTTTTTTACCTAAAGTCTATTTTGTCCAATATTAGTATAAATATCTGAATATTATGTAATATATATCACATAATATTATATGTTAACAAGAAATGTAGTTTCCCATTCTTTCAGCTTCAATCTATTTGTGTCTTTCAGTCTAACGTAAGTCTTTTCTAAACAACATATGGGTGGATCATGTTTTTTATACATTTGCCAGTCTATGTCATTTGACAGGTAAAGTTTAATCCTTTAACATTCAGTGCTATTACAGTAAAGGCATTAATTCAGCCTTTTTTGTCATTTATTATATATTGCATTTTTTTTCTTTTCTTCCCTTTATTGCAAACTTCTTTTTTGTATAGTGGATATATTGTGATGTATCTGGTATCTGAATTATCCCTTTCACATTTCTCTTTCTATATATATATTTTTCTGATGTGATATTTATTTTATAAAACCTTAATCAGAAACAATTAAATATCATGCCTGATTACTACATATTAGTTACATAGCTACAGTATTTCTGTATTATTTAATTTAGTCAATGATATTCAAAAGCATAAAATAAAGTAGAAGAAAATTTTGAAAAAAATATTTGTGTTGAAAGAGACAATTCAGGAAAAAAATCCAGAAATCTAGATATATACAGCAAAATAAGTTAATGTTCTAAAACCATGGTAAGTAAATTACAGCCTGGACTGCCACTTCTTTTTGTAAAGGTAGTTTTATTGGAACATAGCAATGCCCAATTGCTTACAAGTCAGGATTTCTCAACTTCAGCTCTACTATCATTCTGAACCAGATAACTCTTACTCTAGGGGGCTGTCCTGTGTGTACTGTAGGATTTTTACCAGCATCTTTGGCCTCTATGCACAAATTCCAGCAATATTCTACAATCATTGTGGCAAACAAGAATGTCTCTGGTCATTGCCAAACAAACCCTGATGGGCAAAATTACGCATGGTTGGGAGCCACTTGTTTTCATATTACCTGCTTTTACATTACAAAGGTAGTGTTGAGGAGATGTTAGAGACCATATGGCTCACAAAGGCTAAAATATTTATCTGACACTTTACAGAGAAAGTTATGACAACACCTTTTGTCATAAGCAAAAGGAAAATACATATGAAAGACCAAGGAAAGAAACTGCAAAGCATTTAACACAAAATCCAGAAAAACCACCCCCATTAAAAAAAGAGGAAGACATGATTAAGAAATTCACAAAAACAGAGTTCAAATGACTCTATAGGTATGGTACCTGCTCACCTCACTGACAATTAAAAGAATGCAAGTAATGCTTTCTTTGTGGTTTCCTTGGATTTATATTACATGACCTACATCTGTATCCTATTAATTTGAAAAGATACCAACTTAGCTTCAATAGCAGACATGTTATCTGCCCCAGTATCCCTTTGTTTCACCTCTTTATGTTGTGTTTACCCCATATTGCCATTCTATATTTTTATGCCCATTATCAGGAAATATGATTTTTTTTGTTCATTGTCTTCTGACCCTTATAGGTAATAACATGTAGAGTTTTATACTTAGGATACAGTACTGTCAGGTTTTTCATTTACCCTTTTAATTGCCTGTATTAAAGATTTTCATTTCTTCACACTACATCTAGCCATGCTCTCCTGTACTTTCCATTCAATCTGCAGAACTCCTTTAGTTTTTCTTGTAGGGTGGGAGTTTTGTTCACAAACTCTCACAGTTTATGTTTATCTGTGGCTATTTTATATTCTCCTCCACTTTTGAAAGACAGTTTTGCCAGATACAGAATTTTTGGCTGGCAATATTTCCCTTTGAGTGCCTTAAATATATCATACCACTGCTTTCTCACCTCCATAGTTTCTAATGACAAATTGACAGATAGTGTTATTGAGAACACCTTGTACATGGTGAATAGATTTTCTCCTGCTGCCTTCAGGATTCTCTCTTTATCTATGGCATTAGACATTATAATTAGTATGTGACTCATATTGGTTCTCTTAGGGTTTATTCTGTTTATATTATGTTCTGCTTATTGGACGTGTATATTATGCCTTTCACATGATTTGGGAAGTGTTCAACCATTATTTTTCCAATATTCCTTCTGTCCTTTTCCCCTTCTCTTTGTCTGGAACACACATGACTGAAGTGTTTACATGTTTCATGCTGTCACTCAAATCCCTTAAACAGTGTTCAAATTTTTCTATTATTTTATCTTCATTTTATTTTATTTATGATTTCAATTGTACTGTCTTCTAGTTCACTGATTATTTCTCCTGTCTGTTTAAGTCTGTTATTTTATGCTTTAAGTGTTTCTTAATCTCCATTATTGTGCCTTTCATCCCCATAATTTCTGTAATGTTTCTTTTAAAGTTTCAAATTTTTCTTCACACTCCCATTTGTCTAGTTTTTTATTGTTGATTGATTTCTGTTAAGGCTTTCATTTGATGCTTCGTCGAACTTATTCTGGACCTTTAGAATAGCCCATATATAACTGTTCAGATTATATAAATTTATATGGACTTAAGATAAATACAAAAGTCTGATATTTAAAATGTATATATTTCCTTTTAATAGGTTTTACAGAACATACATGAAAATATTTTTCCCAATGTTATTTTTTGTTTGTTTGTTTTTTCATGATATTTTTTCATTTATTTATTTTTTCAATTAGAGAAGTCTAAGTTTATAGAAAAATCATGCAGAAAATCTAGAGTTCCTATATAATTTCTACATGTAGGTAGTTTTCCCTACTAACACTTTGCATTAGTATGGTACCTTTGTTACAATTGATAAAACAATTCTAATCCATAGTTTATATTAAAATTCACAGCTTTTGTTGTATATCCCATGGTTTTTTCATTGCATTCTAATAACATTTAAAACAAATTTTGTTCCCTTTAAAAATATTTAAATCTATAATTCTGTGGTGGTTATTACATTCACTCTGTTGTGCTAACATGCACCTATTACCAAATCTTTTCCATCAGTCCAGACGCAAACTCTATGGTAATTATATATTAACTCCTCATTTCCATCTCCCAGTCAATCTTTGGTGGCCTGTATTTTTCAGTTTGGACCCCTGAGTTTGCTTATCTTAATTATATCACGTTATTGAGTACATAAAATATTTGTCCTTTGGTGTCTGAAATATATATTTATTTTTTTAATTTTTATTTTATTAGTGGATATAATAAACCCATGGAGGAGTTTCTTTTTTTTTAAAGATACTTAGATTACAGAAATGTTACACAAAAAATAAAGGGATGCCCATATGCCCCACCTCCCATACCTCCCACACCTTCCACAACTTCCCACATAAACATCCTTCATTAGTGTGGCACATTAATTGCAATTGATAAACACATCATGGACTTTGCCATTAAGCATGGACTATAGTTCACATTGTAGACCACACTCTCTCCCACATAGTTCTGCATGTTATATGATGATATAAAATGGCCTATATCTGTCGTAGCAATGTCACTCAGGACAATTTTCAAATCCCAGGAAAGCCCCAGGATTACAACTGCTTTTCCCTCTCCCTGCTCCCAGAGCCTCCAGTGGCCACTGGCTCCATATCAATGTTGTAATTTCTTCCATTGCTTGAATCACAATATGTCTATAGTAGAATACCAGTAAGCCCATTCTAGTACATAGTTCTTCCCCCCTTTGAGGAGTCTGGGATGGTGATGTCCACTTTACTTGCAATTGAGAGGGGGCTTATATCCCATGGGGAAGATGGATGGGATTATCTTGCTTGCAGCTACAGACTCTCTCCACTCCCTGGGATGGCCATTGTTCATTATCATCTGCCTGCCAGTTGTCCTGGGTGAGTCCAATGAGCTGTAGAGTATGAGTTGCTGTTCCACTGAGGTTCCAGGCCCAGCTGACTCATGGATAGCTCAAGACTCAAGCCTCTGGATGTACACCTACAATCTCCAGCACCAAATACAGGTTTGAATAATAATTACAGATGAGCCATGTGCAGGGAAGACATGGTTGAGTCGAACTATGTCACTCTCAGGAGCACAAACTCCAAAGTAGGGCCCACTGGCAAGGAACCAAACTTTGGAATTATCTGCCCTGACATAGGACCTGGGTCACTCCAGAACCCTCAGGAGCCCCACTATTTGGGGTAATATCCACTTTGGGATTCTATAAGTACCTCCTAAGATGTGCATAAGCATCACCTCTGGGAGGACGTCCCGACTAATTTTGATGTCTTTTAGCCACATAAACTCATTTGTCTTTACATTTTCCTGCTTTTATTCAAGAACTATTTCCAGTTGCATTGCCAGTTGGCACTTGGTAGCAATCCCTCAGTGCCAGGAAGGCTCATCCTCAGGCGTCATGTCCCATGCTGGGAGGAAGATAATGCATTCATATGCTGAGTTTGGCTAAGAGAGATGGCACATTGAGCAAAAAGGAGGCTCACAGGAGGCAACCCTTAAGCACCCCATAACAATAGGCTAAGTTTCAATTTTAAGAGCAAAGACTCATAAGGCTATTCATCAATATCAAGGACCCATCAGTGGATCATCCTCCTTTGCCAGTCAGTGCCCCTGCACTTGGGAGACTGTTGCTGCTCCCTTAGAGAATACAGAATTTTGTATTGTCTCATTTATTGAGTGATTCTCCATCCACTGTGACAATGCCCAATGAACATTTGAACATTTTTATATACCTTATATTTATGCTCAGGTGAACTTCCTCCCATGCATCCACCATCCCTGACACCCCACACCAATGATCCTTCCCTACTCCTGTTGTAACCCTTCTGTGATCCAAAGCTTCTTCAAAGATGAAGCCATTACAATAACTGAATACAATTAATAGGAAAATGAGATCATAATGATAAGTTTAAATGTAAAAGATAAAATACATGAAAATTTTAAAAAACTAAAAATAAAATAAAATTAAAAGTTTGGGATATTAAAAATTGAAAAGTATAAATTTTTTTTTCTTTTACTTTTTGCCTTTCGTCACTTCAATATCTGGTGTCCAGTCTGTACTGTGGCACCTTCCCCTTCTCATTCTCCAGTGTCTCACTATTTTTCATTTTGTTTTCAAAGAAGTTTTAGGTCACAGCAAAGTCACACACAGAATACAGGAGACTCTCATATACCCAAAATACTCCCCCTTTCCTCCTACCCATATTAATACCTTTTTATATGTGGATGGTAGCATTGTTATAACTAATATACAAATAGTGAAACATATCTACTAAACATTGTCAATGGTTTACACTATGGTATACATTTTAGACCCTACAGTTTTATATATCTTGATGATATTTACAATGTCGTGTGTCCATCACTTTATGGTAATGAAGAACATTTCTACTGACCACTAAATACCCCATTTGATCAATTCTATTCCTCTCACCCCATCACCCCGAGGCCCATGATGACCCCCTGGCTTGACTCGTTGGATGACACAATTCATGGTTACATGCAACAAGAGGTCTTGACACACTCGTTTGTCCTCCCCTAATAGTACCTGCCCTTGCTCTTCAGAGACTTCTGGTTGTTTATTTCTGAACAAATCAGTCCTCACACAGATGGGAGTCCAATCCTTCCCATTCATTATGCAGGTCTCCACCCACTGATGCAACACATTATGACAATATGAGCACTCACACAGCCCTAGAAACCTGCTCTATGTGTGCCCTGTCCTGAATGCCCCCCCCAACCAACACCCAAAACCAATGACCCTTCCTTGTCATTTTGCCATAGGAGCATTCCCACCTCTGTACTTTCAACCTCATACTCATAAATCCTCAGTGTTCACCTGGTCCTTCTCCCAATCCTCCCCACAGAATCCTGGACCATCTGACCCACCCTTCCCAATCTACTCACCTGTCAACCCTGCATCACCTAACACAGTAATATCACTACCCTCCTGTCCTATCTCTTCAACACAAATACACTCTATCACTTTACCATAGATTAAATCCATACAGGTGATGGTTCACAGCCTTCTCTTCTCTTTTTATTTCTTGTAAATCTATCTTACAGACAATAGCTCTCTGCTACTGCTCAATTTACCTGATTCATATCAGGGAGCTCATGTACTGTTCATCCTTCAATGCCTGGCTTTCTTCACTCAAAATAAGGTCTTCAAGATTCATCCATGTTATTCCATGTGTTAGAACTTTATTCCTTCTTACAGCTGAGTAATGTTCCATTGCATGTATGTACCACATTTTGTTTATCCATTCATCTGTTGATGTGCACCTGGGTTAATTCTAACTTTGGCAATAGTGAACAATGCCGCTATGAACATTGGTGTGCATATATCTGTTCATGTCTTTGCTTTCAATTCCTCAGGGTATATAGCCAGCAGTGGAATCACTGGATCATATGGAAGCTCTATAATTAGTTTTTGGAGGAACCGCCAAACTGTCCTCCATAGTGGCTGGACCATTCTACAATCCCACCAGCAGTGGATGAGGGTTTCCATCTTCCACATCCTCTCCAACACTTATAGTCTGCTGTTTTTTTAATTGCCACCATTCTAATGGGTGTAAGATGGTATCTCATTGTAATTTTAATTTGCATTTCCATAATGGCTAGCGATGTCGAGCATCTTTTCATGTGCTTTTTAGACATTTGTATTTCTTCCTCAGAAAAGTGTCTTTTCAGTTCACTTGCCCATTTTTTAAATGGGTTGTTTGTCTTTTTATTTTTGAGGTGTAGGATTTCTTTACATATGCAGGATATTAGGCTCCTATCAAATATATGGTTATCAAATATTTTCTCCTTTTGGGTAGGTTGCCTTTTTAATGTCTTGATAATATCCTTTTAGGTGCAGAAGTTTCTAATTTTGAGGAGATCCCATTTATCTAGTTTTTCTTTTGCTGCTCATCCTTTGGGTATGAAGTTTATGAAACTATTCCTTATTACAAGGTCCTGTAAATGCTTCCCTACATTATCTCCCAAGTTCTTTATGGTCTTGGTTCTTATATTTAGAACTTTGATCCATCTTGAATTGATTTTTGTATAAGGTGTGAGATGGTGTTCCTCTTTCATTCTTTTGGATATGGATATCCAGTTCTCCAAGCACCACTTGTTGAAGAGGCCATTCTCTCCCACCTGAGAGGTCTTGCTGGCCTTGTTGAATTCCAGATGACTGTATATGTGAGGATCTATGTCATAACTCTCAGTTCCGTTCCATTGGTCGGTATGTCTATCCTTGAGCAAATACCATGCAGATTTGAACCTTGTAGCTTTGTACTATGTTTTGAAGTCCAGTAGAGTGATACTTTCAACTTATTTTTTTCAATATGTCTTTGGCAATTCAGGGCCTCTTAACATTTCCAAATAAATTTTGTAATGAGTTTTTCCAATCCATTGAAAAATATAGTATTGATTTTTATTGGGATTGTGTGAAGTTTGCAGATTAGTTTGGGTAGATACACATCTTGATGATGTTTAGTCTTCCTAGTCATGAACAGGGAGTATTCTTCAATTTATTTAAGTCTTCTTTGATTTCCTTTAACAGTGCTCTGCAGTTTTCTGAATATAAGTCTTTTACATCTTTAGTAAAATTTATTCCTTAATATTTGATACTTTTAGTTACTCTTGTAAATGGTATTTTTTTCTTGATTTCCTCCTCAGCTTGCTCATTAATGGAGTACAGAAATGCTATTGATTTTTAGCTTCGATAATAAAGCCTGCCACTTTAATGAACTCCTTTATAAGTTCTAGAAGCTTTGTTGTAGGTATCTCAGGGCTTTCTATGTCTAGGAACATGTCATCTGAAATTAGTGAAATTTTTACTTCTTCCTTTCCAATTTGGATGCTTTGTATATCTTTTTCTTCCACAGTGCTCGAGCAAATACTTATAAGGCAATGTTAACTAGGAGCTGTGATAGTGGACATCCTTGTCCAGTTCCTAATCTTGAAGGGGAAACTTTTAGGATTTCATCATTGAAGATGATGTTGGCTCTTTGTTATTCATATATACCCTTTATCATGTTCATAAAGTTTCCTTCTATTACTATCTTTTGCAGTGTTTTCATCAGGAAAGAGTACTGTATTTTGTCAAATGCTTTTTATGCAGTTACAGAGATGATCATGTGATATTTTTGTTTCATTCTGTTTATGTGGTTTATTACATTGATTATTTTTCTTACGTTGAAACATCCTTGCTTAGCTGGGAAGAAACCCACTTGGCCATGGTGTATAATTCAGTTAATATGTTGTTGAATGCAATTAAGAAGTATTTTGTAGAGGATTTTAGCATCTAGGTTCATTAAAGAAATTGGTCTTTAATTTTCCTTTCTTGTGGCATCTTTGTTTGGCTTTGGTATTAGGGTAATGTTGGCATCATAGAATGTGTTAGGCAATGTTCCTTCTATTTCTATTTTTTGGGAGAGCATAAGCAGGATTGGTGTTAGCTCTTTCCAGAATGTCTTGTAGAATTCAGCTGTGAAGCCATCTGGTCCTGGGCTCTTCTTAGTTGGGAGGTTTTTGATGACGGTGCCTATCTCTTTACTTGTAATTGAGCAGTTGAGTTCATCAACTTCTTCTTTCCTCAAGGTAGGCTGCTTGTGAGTTTCTAAGAATTTGTCCATTTCCTCTAAATTATCATTCTTGTTGGCATATAAGTTTTCAAAGTATCCGCTTATGATACTCAATTTCTCTGGAGTCAGTGGTGATATCCCCTTCCTCATTTCTTATTTTGTGTATTTGCATCTGCTCTCTCTTTTCCTTTGTTAGTCTGGCTTAGGGTTTGTCAATTTTATTGATCTTCTCGAAGAACCAGCGTTTGGTTTTGTTTATTTTTTCTAGTGCTTTCTTATTTTCTATTTTCTTTAGTTCTGCTCTAATCTCTATTATTTCCTTCTTTCTACTTCCTTTCAGGTTTGTTTATTGTTGTTTTTCCAATTCTTCCAGCTGGGAGTTAGTTCTTCAAATTTAGGTCTTTCTTCTTTTTTGATATATGCATTTATAGCTATGAATTTCCCTCTTAGTACAGCTTTGGCTGCATCCCAAAAGTTTTGATATGTTGTGTTGTTCTTTTCATTCATTTCACAGTAGTTACTGATTTCTTTTGAGATTTCCTCCTTGACCCACTGCTTCTCTAAGAGCATGTTGTTTAGCTTCCCTATCTTTGTGCCCAATCTGGTTCTCTGGCCTTTAGTGATTTCAGTTTCATTCCATTGTGGCCATAAAAATACTTTGCATAATCTCAATCTTTCTGAATTCATTGAAAGTTGTTCTGTGGCCTAGCATGTGGTTTATCTTGGAGTATGATCCGTGTACACTCGAGAAGATTGTATATCCTGCTGTATTTGGGAATAGTGTTCTGTTTATATCTGTTAGGTCCAGTTCATCTAATGAATTATTGAGGGTCTTTGTTTCTCTATTGATTCTCTGTTGGGATGTCCTGTCTAATGATGAAAATGGTGTATTAAAGTCCCCCAATATAACTGTAGAGGGATTTATGTCCCCACTTATTCTTTCGAGTATTTGCCTCATGTATTTTGAGGTCCCCTAATTAGGAGCATAAATGTTAATGATTGTTCTTTCTTCTTGAAAGATTATCCCTTTTACAAGCATATAGTGTCCATCTTTGTCTCTTAAAATAATTTTGCATATAAAGTCTATTTTGTCCAATAATAGTATAGCTACTCCCACCCTTTTTTGGTTGTTGTTTCTTGTAAAATTGTTTTCCAGCCATTCACTTTCAGTCTCCTTGAATCCCTGGGTCTAAGCTGGATTTCATGTAGACAATATATAGATGAGTCATATTTCCTTATCCATTCTGTCAATCTGTGTCTCTTGACTGGTGAGTTTAATCTATTAACATTCAGTTTTATTACTCTCAAGGAATTTCTTACATCAGCCATATTTTCTTTGGGTTTATGTATGTCATATGCTGTTTTTATTTCTGTTTTTGAATTTTCACTTTTTCTTACACTCTCCTACAACTCTCTCTTTCCTGTCTTTTCCTTTCAATGTGTAGAACTTCCTTTAGTATTTCTTGAAGGGCAGGTTTCTTATTGGCGTACTCTCTTAATTTCTGTTTATAAGTGAATATTTTGAACTCTCCATCATTTTTGAATGCCAGTTTTGATGGATAGAGAATTCATGACTGGCAGTTTTATTCTTTGAGTACCTTGATTATGTCATTCCACTGTCTTCTTGACTCTATGGTTTCAGATGGGAAATCCACACTTAATCTTATTGAGCTTCCCTTATATGTGATGGATCTCTTTTCTATTGCTGCCTTGAGTATTTTCTCTTTGTCTTGAGCATTGGACATTTTCACAAGTATATGTCTTGGAGTAGGCCTGCTAGGATTTATACTGTTTGGGCTGCACTCTGCTTCCTGGACATGTACATACATCTCCCTCAATATGGTTGGGAAGTTTTCACCCATTATTTTCTTCAATACTCCTTCTTTTCCCTTTCCCTTCTCTTCTCCCTCTGGGATGCCTATAATGTGCATGTTTGTGTGTTTTGTGTTCTCGTTTATATCCTTATGTCTCTATATTTTTATGTATCTGTTCTACTATCTGTTTGATTTCAGATGTGCTGTCTTCCAAATCACTAATTCTTTCTTCTGTCTGTTTAAATCTGCTGTTATATGATTCCAGTGTCTTTTTGATTTTTTGGATTGTGCCATTCACCATCATATCTGTTATCTTTTTATGTAGGTTTACAATTTCTTCAGCATGTTCTCCCTGTGTCTTCTTAATATCCTTAATCTTTTCCTCCACTTCATTAAGTTGGTCCAGAATATTTGTTTGGACAACTTTGATTAGTTTTTCAATTATCTGCATGTCTTCTTGGTTTTTAGTTTGTTCATTGGGCTGGTCCATGTCTTCCTGTTTCTTAGTATGGTTTGTAATTTTTTGTTGCCCTATGGTCATCATTTATCTTGATGGGTTTATTCAGTTAGCTTCTCTCTCTGCTCTAGAGTTTTGTTTAGCTGCTGGTTTTGTATGTGTGATAAGTTTTCTCTTTAACTATTTGTTCTTCTTGTTCTATTTCCTTGCTGTTTTCTATGTTCACTCAGAGGAAAAAAATAGGGCCAGAGAAATTGAAAGAGGTAAGAAAAAAGAAAAAGGATAACAGTACTACTAATAAAAGTTAGAAGAGGGGCCATATAAGCCTTAGTAAAATGAATATTTACCTCATGTAAGCAGTGTAGATTAATGGGAATAAAAAAATGGAGTACCTACAATGAAATGGGATACTGAATCGAAATATATATACAATGATTTAAAAGGCCAGAATGATGAGGAGAGAGAGAAAGAGAAAAGAAAAGACAGAAAGAAAAAACTTAAGAAAAAAAAAAAAGAAAAGGAAAACTGAATAGGCAAGATAGAAATTGAAACCAGTAAAGTT
>JAQZBX010067119.1:0-15994 GCA_029593785.1 Cabassous unicinctus
TAAATAAAATAAAATAAATAAATCTTTAAAAAAACAAAACCTTTGATAATAATAAAATGCTATGCAAATGAAGATGTAACAGGCAATAATGCTATTTATAAATACTGCACAACATCATGTATGAGAAATGAGTTGAGGGTTAAGCTGATAATAGGAACAATAAGGTGGAGAGTTAAGAGAAGAATTATGGGGCCAATTGGTTATTAGACATGGAAAGGTCAGTGAATTCAGTTAACTATTTCCCACAAATTTCCCATCAGTCTCCTGAATAGTCAGTGCTTAGATTTATTTTTTGAATTTTTGCTATTAGCATAAGACCTTAGTAGGAGGTCATTCATACTTTTAAAAGTTGGCTTGGAAAGTTTGTATTACGTTGAGTTTTTAAGTTAGCCATTCTTATAATCATTGTTATTTTTCCCATTTGTGGCACTCCAAGAAATTGCAAATTACTCCATTGTTCAAACTGACAATTTCTAGACTGCATAATATGCATTTGTACCTTTGGGGTATTTTGGAGAAACAATAATCAACTGCTATTTACTTAAAAATCAGCTTGCAATATATGTGTACATTTCACTCTGTTTTAATTGAAATAACCTCAGGGTTTTAACATGAACAGTTATTCCTTTCATGGATCATAATAATGACTTCAGATCGAAGTTTTGAATTCCTTTTAGGTGTATTTGAACAATAGATCTACAAGGCCTTTGAAGATAGTACTATAGTCAATTAGGCAAGTTTTTAAAGGATTGTTAAAACATGCTTAAAGACAAGGCAACATCTTTGTATTTAATTTCAAAAGATCTTGAAAATTTTTTCCAACTATGAGTTAATTAGACTTTGTGTGGTTTGGTCATGTAATTCAAATAGTTATTAAATGAGAGGAAATCTAAGATTATCATAGGTAAGTTATTATAGCTTATGGATAATTTGTTTTTAGAGAGGTGAAGAGGGGATATCTTCTGTGATAGAAAGAGCAAGAAATAATTTAATGTAATTATTTTAGGTAGGCTTTTTCTAGATCTGTGGATACAGGTGCCTTAGTACTAAGACATGTATCTCGAACTTATAAAGTACTTCAGGTGCATCAAAGAGCCTCAAAGCTGAATGACATCCAAATGAAAGATTAATAAAATGGAATATACTTGTTGAACACAGGATTATGGTCTTCTGATTAAATAATATGCATATATACTATTAAGACTATGTTGAATGGAAGGTGTCAGATAGAATTCTAAGGAAGATTTTTTTAATAATGTGCCCAATATATGACAAATATTCTGGTAGAAAATTTGAAAAAGAACTGGGCCTTCAATTTCAGACTTCTGATCATGAAACAAAATAATCTCTCCGTGAATCTATACCAGAATTCAAATTTGATACAGACAGGCATTCTAATCTTAGATCTCTGTTGGCGGTTGCTTTATTTCCATACAGCAGGTAATGCCAATGTCATGCTGTGATCTCTTTACAAGGTAATACCACTTCTGGCATTAAAGCGTAACATGTGACAAGTTCATAAGGAAAGGGGAAACACTTTTCTTCCTGTTGTTTTTTATTCCAAAATACAAATGTGGTTGTACACGAATTAGTCCTTTCCCAAACATGCTGTACTATGTGTGTGTGCATATTTGTATGTGCATATTATGCATACTATGTAGAACATATATTGAATTCCAATTGCAAATTAAAATTAATTGATAATATAAATCATTAAGTATTAATGTCAGCTGAGCAAGGATTAGTGTCTTAATAAGATGTACATTATCAATTACATATTCTTATTTCTTGTTGAATCCTTTTGCGAGATACTGATACATAATTATATTTTTTAACCTAGAATTTCAAGCTTTTCTTTCACAATATATTTTCTCAGAACTAAATTTTTATGGGTTTATGTTTGTTTCCTTCAGACTTTGAAAACCTTATTAATTATCACCAGTATTGAATTTGGTATGAACACATATGTTTACAATTGTTAAATGTCACCAAGCTGCTCAAGGATTGCCCCTCTTATAAGTCACCCAGCCAAAAACTTTATAGAGCATTGTTTGATTCTTGGACAAAGGTGACAGACCCCACAGAAGTACTGTTTCCCTATATATCCGGTTTCGGCTTTCAGATGGTTTTCAACAAAGTATCCTATACTCAATTATTACCTAAGCCAGGAAGAACAAACCTGAAAATATTTTCAAAGTTTTTGGAATTTATTTTCAACGGCTAGCATCAGCCCAAAGGCACCCCACAAATGAATGGTCTAAAGAACAAGCTCCAGTGTTAAGGAAATAAGAAAATTGGCAAGAGTTAAGGAAATTTTCAGGGATGCAGCCAAGCATGCTGGAGTTCTGGCTAGGAATCCTAATCCTGGGAGTCCAGAGCAGCCAATCAGTCAGACAGACTAACCAGTACATAGACATTCACATAGAGGAATCTTAGTGTAATGGAAAGGGCATTTTGGAATTAGAAAGCCTGAGACTAAACCTCAACTTTTATCATGCTGCCGATGTGGAAGTGAATAAGTGATTTTAATCACTGGGCCATACATTGCTATTTTAATTATTAGAAAGCTAATTTCTAAGGGTTTTGTTTTGTTTTGTTTGGGGATATTTACTAGCTACAATGTTTATTATAATTGCGATTGGTCATTGTGTGATATTTGTTATCTGTGTTATAGCTAGTCTTGAAAGATGGCTCCTAATAAATTATACTTTCTGGTTTTCACAATTCCACATTGATATTCTGATGTCCTGTGATTCCATTTAGCTAATAGAATGTGATGAGTATGATGCACACATCTAGCATTAAGCCTTAAGAAGGCTTTAGTTGGTATAGGAAGTCTGACTCCTCTACTGAATGGATGGATCGTATGGGAAAAATTCATGAAGAGCAGGTGCACTAAGATTATAATGTGATAGAGGGTTCTAGGTGTCCCAGCTAACTGGATGAGCCCAGCCTTCCAGCCATGCTGAGGATCAGGCAGGTAAATGAGACATCTTGTGCATTTCAGTTCAGCCAAATCAACAACAACCCAGTTGATTCAAGTCAACACACAAGACAGTGAGAGAAAATAAGATGGTTATTGTTTTTAGGCATTAAGTTTTATCTTTTTTAGTACAGCAAGAGATAACTGAAACAGAAACAGGTATATGGAAATGGGTGCTGCCATAATAAAAACAAGCAAACAAAAAACCTTGAAATATGTGTTATTGGGTTTGCGATTGAGCAGCAGAAGGTAACTAGAAAGACCTTGAGGAAATTATTAGTAATGGTTTGGGAAACAGGAGTATATGTTTACTGGAGGCTAGGGGGAAAAAAGCTGCTTGTTTTAGGTGTTGGTGGATATCATCAGTATATCTGGAAAAGAGCAAATATACACACTTAACTTATAATGTGGCAAACGTGTATATCCATTGCAGGTGATGTGCCACACTAATGAAAGATGATTATGTGAGATGTTATGGGAGCTATGGGAGGTGGAGATCATGGGAACCCCTGTAATTTTTGTGTAACATTTATGTAATCTAAGCATCTTTTAAAATATATATGAAAAAAAAAACACATTTATGTAAGCAAATGCACATATATGCATATATATCTATATATCATTTTACAAATATTGGTTTGTATTGTGAAAAATTTGATTTTTACCCACAATTTAAAAAAAATTAAAATAAAGTGTCAACTGGTATATTTTAGTGGTGAATGATAAGGTATGAGTAGAGAGAGGAAGTAAAGAAGGAATTCTTCAGTTTTTAAGCATAATCTAGAGGACTCACTGGGCTGAAAAATAAAACTAATTCTCATTCTTAGGATTTTCAGGCAGAAGAAATAGCCTCAGACCAAGGACCAAATCCAGGGCATAAGTAGTAAAAATTTGGTTTCATGGTCAAGTTTTCAAAAGTGCAGCTCTAAGAGTCCTTGTTAAAATCTCAGAAAAATTTAAATTAGTGCACAAAGACCCTCTCAGCTGATAAAAATTCTTTTAAGAATCTTGAGAGCTTGTTTTTAGATCTCCTGGCTAGCTAATATGACTTCTAAGATTTTTTAGAGCATTGTTCTAAAGGACCCTGCCCAGGGCAGGGAGCTGTTTTGAAGAGATTTGTAGGTGTGCCTTGAAAGTTGTAGTGTCTTTATCAATATAAAACATAGTAGATTTCAAGACAAGGAGTATTATTGGAGATAAACAAGCACATTTCATAATGATAAAATGTCAACTCATAAGGAAGATATAACAATTTTATATATAAAATTATTTTATATAACAGATATAACAATAACAAAGCCTGAAAATGCAAGGAAAAAATGAAACACAACTAAAGAGAAAAATGGATATACATGCAATTATATTTGAAAATTTAATCATTCTTTCTCAGTATGTGATAGACAAGGTAACACCAGAAAAATTATTCTTAAAAATATTTTTGAATACCACTGTCCTACAAATTAACCTAATTGACATTTATATGATGCTATATCCCACAACTGCAGTATGCCAGTTCTTTTTAGTGCACATGAAACATCCACTGAGGTAAACCATAAGCTGAACTATAAAACAAGTCTTGATAAATTTCAAGAGAATTAAATTTTAAAAAGTATGTGTTCTCATCACACACAATTAAAGGAGAAAAAACAATATCAAACAGGTGCCTGCAGCATCTCCAAATATTTGAAAATACACTGCTAAATAACAGAAAGGTCAAAGAAGAAATCACAAAGGAAATTAGAAAATATTTTGAATTAAATTATAATTAAAATCCAACATATCAAAAAATGTAATATAAATCAAAAGCAACCCTTAGAGGGATATTTATATATTTACAAGCCTATATTAGGAAACAAAAATGTTTGCTTAAGATTGCTGCTGTTTCTTCCTTAAAATAATTTATATAATTCTGTAGTGAAAACAGCTGGGCTTAGAGTTTTTAGTTGTCTGTCAGGCCTAGAGTTTTTAGTTGTCTGTAGGTTTACAATATTGAATTGAATTTTTTGACAGATAAAGGGATTTTCAGATTTCCTATTTGGAGTGTGAATTTTGGTAACAGAAGCTTTTCAATTATTTTTTTCTATTTTATCTAGTTAATTGTAATTACTGGCATGAAATTATTGTTTGTTTTTCATCCTTTTAATATCTGTAGCAATATATGTTTCCTTAAATAACTGACAGTTCCAGAGAGCATCAATGCTAAATCATCGCAATCTTATCAGCCAGATAGAATCATTTCTGCTTCTCTTTCCTCTTCTCCTTGTATTATAACACAGGAGTGGTTCAAAATTATGGCTAGTGGGTTGGGAAAGTATAGCTTATGCAAGGAACTCTTACGCAGCACTTCAGATACTCTTGACCTCACCATTTTCCTCTATCTCTGGGTTGGGTCTGATTGATTTCAATCAAGACTAACATGACAGAAATGGGCCTCTGGCCTGCACAGAGAGGCTCTGACCTCCAGTCCAAAGGCTTTGTATTGACTTCACTGCATGTTCTTCCTCCCTTATGGCTGTGCTCACCATATGAAACACTGAAGTACAGGGTAAACTCCTTAATTAGAGAACTTTTGAGCAATGGTGGATGGGAGTCACTTTATTCCACACATCCCTGACCCCTTCCCCTTATCCCTGCCCCTGCAACTCCTACCATGTCCTGACCTGTGGTTTTTTAGGCTAAGCTAAGAACTTATTGAATAGTCATTCATACTTGGAGGGACTAGAATCTTGATAACATTTTAGCATCTACTCTCCTATCTTCCGTTCCTGTCTCTCTCACTCCTGTTCCTTGAGGTTTTACTCTTTGTTAAATAATAGTCCTAACACTCTCTGACATAGATTATAAGAATTTTAACAGTAGAGAGAAGCATACCATGCCTTCTTCTCCTACTACAGATGACTGGGAAGAGACTCTTTCCTACGTCTTCCATTTAATACTTGCCATTTCTCTTAATATTACCAAGGTTAACATTCCCAATTACGTGATTATGCCAAACATTTCCCTATGGAAGACAAAGAGTAGGAGAAGTGTTTTTTCCACAATGGGTTTGCAAGGAAGGTGCAAGCATAGAGAGATAATAAAGTTTTGAGTGAGACATACATAGATTATCTAAGTAAAGATGTGCAGTAGGTAGGTGGACAGAAGGATCTAGAGCAAAGGTGAGATGTTTGGCAGATGGCAGTTAAAGAGTGGAGGCGATTAATGTGTAAATGAATAGTCAAAACAGCTGGTTCAGAACCCTGAAAGCAACCCCACAAAGTCAGTGGATGGTGTCAGAAGATCTCACAAACATTAATACAAAAGCAAATTCCAAAAAGCCTTATGTTGAAGATCAAAGAGAATTTTGAGGAGGAATGAAATGTCAAATGTGCCTAAGGCTTTGGAGGTGCCCTGTGAATGTCTTTTGGTTCAGGGAATTTTGAAGGCTGTAGTGACCTAGCATTGTTTTTCAGAGAGCAATAAGAATGACAAAAGTCAGATTCCAGAGCTTAAGAGAGAATAAAGAAAAAAAAATAAAATAAAATAGTGACACCAAGAGTGGCTTAAACTTGAATAATTTTGTGTTTAAAGGTGAGAAAAGTGGTAGTCCAAATAGGATACATGGTTTTATAGGAGACTTTTTATTCTTTATCTAAGAAATATGAACCTGCTTTTATCTTACAAAGATGGGGCAAACAGACAAATAGAAGAGTGTGACAGAGGAAAGAGAGGGGCTAAATACTTTATCAAGATCTTAGAAAGACAAGATGTTATGGTGGGTGCAGGTGAAAATGAGTTTGTAGGTGTGACGACAGGAAGATAAATGTATAAAATCCTGGTATCTTCACCACTTCTCACAGATAAATTACATATTAATGTACCAAGGATTAGGATGACATTTTGAAGAGTGTGACAATCTTCTGAGAAGAATGGGAGATTTGACCAGAGATATGTAAGAAGATTGCCAGGTGACACTGAAAAACTACATGGGATTAGGAAAAAAAAATGCCAATCTATTCAAAAATTATATTTCCCCATCCCACTAGATCTCAGTATATCCATAGGTTCTATAGCCCCCTCCTCACCGAGAAAAAAAAAAGAGAGAAGAACACTTAAATTTTTGTATTCAAGGAAATCAGAAATTATTAAGGCAGAGAATCAATGGAATTTTGAATTTGGTGAAGTCAGTAAAAGGTTCAGATAGTTAACTATTGGACCACACTATCTATGTGTTAAACTACTGGTGGGCTGGTGGAGTTTTTTTTTTTTTTTGAAAAAAAAGTTTTACAAATAAGACTGGGGTAAGATAAGAGTATCATAAATATCAATATCAAAGAAAATATAATGAGTGATGGAATGGAATGAGATTATAGTCAAAGATGATAAGAGATTGTAGTCAAATAATGGAATTTAAATTTTAGAGATGGAATAAAAAATAGCAGCTGTGGGGAAGGATGTTGAAAAGGTTTAGAGGTGAAGGCCATTGGAAATGAGGCACACAAGGAGCAGGTGAGGCTAGGCAACTATGTTTTATCCTTTGGAAAATTTCAAAGGTGAGCTGGAAACAAAGATCACTATACTAGGGCCAAGCTCAGTTATTGGCTGGGAGGGAGTCACGTGGATCTTAGGAGATAATCAGTGAGCAGAGGAAGTAGGTTGGTCAAGTTGAAGCCAAGGAAGTAAGAACTTTTTCAATAAGAGAGTAGGCCAAGTGTCCTATAGTGATGTGTCAGTTATTGTGTTGTTTATTCTGCAGGCAGGAAAATTGGAGTAATGACCAAGTAGGCAGAGGCTAATATATCTGAAGGACTCCCTGCTCTGACTTTTATTTCTAGTTACATCTGTATTGAGTAGTAAATATAAGTTATATTAAAATAGATGAGAGATGATATTTGAGCAGGAATTTAAAAAGCTTTTAGTAATGAAGTCCCTTAAATATATGTTCAAAGTCATTTTAAATTCAAAGAGCAATGGCACTGTAAACATTTATGGAACAAATGAACTTGTATTCTCCCCCTTCCAAAATCAGTGAGCTATAAATGGCACAGTTAACAAAACACACAGTTTAGTCATCACTGAAATTGGAAAAGGAATATTTATCAAGTGTCATAAATTTGCATGATTAAGTGTCAAGTGGGTGATTCATAAATTTAGACTCATTTAAAAAGGCAGACAAATCTCCCAGTAGGGGTCAAGGAGATGACTGGGGGAAAGTAAATTGAATTCCCTTGAATCATTATAAGAAGTTTTAACTTTGCATTAGCATTTTAGCCCACAGTTATAGGCAATTAGATATGGATCTCTAGATATACCTCAAAATTTAGGTAAAAATAGAATAATGCATCTGCATTCTAGGAAAAGTGTAGCATAGTTAAGTTGTTAATGTATGTCATTAAAAAATTCTTATGATATTAAAAATTTTGGTTTGGCCTGAAGACAATGCCTTAGGAAAGTTTTATTGAGTGAAAGGAGGTAAGCAACATGAAATATTCAGATAATGAGAGGGCATCTCCAAATGAAAGGGGAGGTTTTCACAATGTCTGTTAAATCTTCTTACATAGGCACACATTCTTCTTAACCCATGATACAGAAGATACCCAATAAATATTGCATTTTGTAGCATTTGACTTATTGAAAGTCTTAGGCATTTTTCATTCCTATATTGTTCAATTTTCAAAGGCATTTTATTGATTTCTCATTGACAGAACTGAATGCATGATATATAGTATTTTCGATAGAAAAGGAAGAATGAGGAAATTTTAGAATATTTTAATCCAGACATATCTGAGCCCATAGAACTACTGCAGAGCTGTGATATGCTGCCTAAACTGCTACTAGGAATCTCAAGGAGTACACTGCATTGAAAACATCTCTCTCATTTAAGTTGTATGCATCTTTTTAACAAAAACAAACTTTTTTTTTTTAAGATGTGCTATAGTACATAGGTAGTTAAGATGTTCTCTGCCTCTTATCTCATCTGTATACTCCAACATCCTCTAGGTCTAAAAGGACAATTACTGTGGTTTTACTGATTAAAATTTAACAAAATGAAGGGTTTAATTTTTGCCAAAGCAGTCCATTGATTTTCAGAAATTTCTCTTCCCTCCCTCCCTCCCTCCCTCCCTCCTTCCTTCCTTCCTCCCCCTTCTCTCTTTCTGTCCCTTTTTCCTTTATCCTATTCAAACCTTTACAGAAATGAATGCAGAAAGCATATTAAGTAAAATATGATTAATTGTAGCTGAGATTGTCCAGATGGAAAAGTTTTCCAAGGGCCTGAGCTCGGATCTTTGTGAGGGCCCGTTTGTTTCTAGGCACCAAAATTGCTGAGTCTGTAGAGATGATTTACATGCTGGCCTAATCCTGGAGTGCTCAGATTATAGAAACTGAAAGCATATTTCAAAATAAGAAGGCTTGGTGAGGCCCTTGGTAAAGAAAACCTTAGAAAAGATAGATTGAGTCAGAAAGCAGGGGCATCTGGTTGAACAAATAGGCAGCTCCTAAAGCGGGCTTGTTTTGTGCCACCGTTGGGTTTTCTGAAAGCTTTTTTCAAAGTTTCACCTGAAAAGCATCTCTCAGAATTGTGTGGAATCAGTTACTATTGTTACTTTCTTTTGCCTCTCTGCTTATTATTATAAATTATCAGGATTTCTTTAACCTTTGAATTATATGTGAATAAATGGGATCTCATTGGGAATGCATGTAAAAAGCAGCCCTCTTTTTCAAAAGAAACAAATAAGGGAAACTTGACTTTAAATCATGAATCGTGTCTCTTTGCTTTATATCTCATTTAAGTTTTTATTTCCCTCCATCTCAAGGCTTTCTGCCACCATAGATAGGCTTTACCATCCCTCACTTTTTATCCTGATAGATGTTTCGTATATTTTAATAAAGCACACATTTTCCTCTTCCTCATTATTTTTCCCCGTTATTCAATTCCTACCTCCAAGCAGTTTTCCAAGAGTTTGCTTTTACAAAAACCTAATGTAGTATTTTCTGCCAACCATTTAAATTGAATCTTTTACAAATTAAGAAATAAACTACTCTGCATCAGAGAAATATAAACATAGATGTATAGACACATATGCATTAGACTATACAATTCCACAATTCTTGGCCTGAGGAATTTTCATTGTCTTAGCACCCTGCTGATTTATCCTATTAAGATTCTGAAGCCAGGGCTGTTATTTTGGATGTAATGTGAGGAATCTATGTTAATTTTAAAGTAAATCAAATAGGAGACACCAGTGGTAGTTACTCAGCTACCCTGAGTGATGAAGCTTTTCATTCCTCACAATAGTTATTTAGCTATTTCTAAATTACTGAATTCTCCTGAAATCTCCCCCCTAACCACATCCTCTACCTATTCAGGAATTTCATTGTTCCCACCTCAGGGAGAAAATGGAAGTTGATAGGCAAGAATTTAATTTTCTGCCAAGCAACATGCAAACATTTGCACATGTATTTGCATACTTCCTTCTCTTTCTCCCTCCTCATCTCAGGTTCATATATCCTTCTTTGCATTTTCTACAAGTTTCACCACTGCCATGTGTTCAAACCTGAATTTACTACACTTCTCATCCATCCTTCCTCTCAGCCTCTTCCAACAAACAAACAAGCAAACAAACACACACACACAAAACTATTCTTCCTGGAGCGCTTCCTTGCATAATAATGAGAACAAACTGGGTCATCTTCTGATGTTACTTTTCTCTTTTCTCTTAAATGCCCAATCATTTTCCATAACATGTCAATTCTACTATCGTAATAGCTTTCGAAAATCTCCATCACCACTGCTTTCCCTCACCACTCTACCTGGCTTATTCCTGATTGTCCGCTAGTATTAATAAGCCACCTCTCCTTGGTCTCCTTATGAATTTCCTTGATTTGAGAAATGCCTCTCTTGCTACCCTCACAGCATTCTGTACCTAACCTATTGCCATATACATCATTTGGAAACTACTTAAGCTTTTTCACAATTGACTCTAAACTTTAGAATTCTGAAACTGTGCTTTGTGTGCCATCTCCCTAGTGCTTTGCATATAATAGGTGCACAATAAATAGATATTAAATAAAAAGGTGAATTTTGAGCTGGATGTATATCTATTTTGATATAGTTTAATCAGGATGGACACAATTGCTAATACCAGTATCAAAATCACTTTTGTTTCCTTATTAGCAGTTTGCTTTATCACATTTTATCTTGCTGCTTGCTAAGCCTTGTTTTCATACAGAAAAGTAACTGGCACCAATCAGTGATATATTGGTTTTCCCAGGTTTGTAGGAAGCACTTTGGTCTTCCTGGAGCCACACTAATTCTTTCTATTGGTCTGAGAATCCAATAGAGCATGTGATTTATTTCTGCTTTCATCCCTCTGGTAGTCCCAGATAGCACTGACCGGGGTATTGCTGCTGTATCAGCAAACCAAATGGGAAGCAAATGAATGTGTATCTTGGTCCCCAAAGAGAAACCCATTACCACTGCAGCTAAGCTTGACAGTTTAGGACTCCCATTTGACTCCAAACAGCATGAAATGTTCCACTACTTTTTGAAATCATTTTCTTATATGCGGCTGCAGTTCACACATACCAGTATGTCCTTTTCCTTCATCCTCTGTAGGGAAGAGAAATATGAACCTATTCCATTCAGAGATCACTGAATAATGTTTGCTACTATCAGATTTCATTGGCTTCAACACTGTTGTTTGTTCAAAATATGTGGCTGAATCTCAAAGCCAACAACATTCCCCCAGGGTACCCATTAGGCAGAAGGGCAGTGCAGTTGTAAACAATCTGTTTTGTAAAATAGAGGACTCTAGAAGGGAAGGCATAGGAATTGTGTTTGTTGAATATTTCATAGCCTAGAATGTACAATTTATAGACAGAGTGGGAATTGTAGGGGATAGTCACTCAAAAGCACTTTTTCCAAGGAAGATGTTTTTTTCCTTTCTTTCAATGGCTTCATAGAGGAAACTAGAATGTGAGTAAGCAGTGAGGGAGAAAAAAATAAATGTCATAAGTAAAAAGTAGAAAAAATTAAGCTTCTGGATTCCTTGGAATGATGCTCCTTTTCACTGATTACCCATGAAATGTGTTTATAAGTGTGTGCTTTGCCATAAGCTTGAGATAATTTGTTTCATGTTATCGAGCAAACAACACAGATGGACAGAAATCATAATCAAAGAAGAACCATCTGCATAGGATTGCAAAGGTACATTTGTTTTTCTAGAGATAGGAAGATGGCCTGAGCTAGAACTTACTAGATTCACAGGCTTTATTTTGGCATTCCTTGTATCCCCAGGCTTCAGATGACAGGCAGAATCTCTAAAATTACATGTCAAAATTACATACACACAGTATATATGATTTGTATAGGATGAGAGTGAGTGGCTTTAATTAGATTCTCAAAAGTACACATCTCCCCACTGCCACTTTCCCCAAATTTGTACAGCAATTGCACAAGAAATGGTGCAAAGAAAGAGAGATTGATCCAGTCAAATGGGTGGAGCCATATATGACTTCATGTGTGCTGACTGCTTTGCCTCCACTTTCAGCCAACGTCATGACCTCCACCTATTCCGTTTAAATGCTTTTATGTTTGTTCTTTTTGAAATAGCAGAAAATATGTAATTGTTTAATAGTAGCATTATGTTACACATCAGTGATCGACCTGTTTTCATTGTATTTATTTTCATTTGAAACGAAAGGCCTAATACCAATGTTATGAGATAATAATATTATTAAGAAATGCTATTTATGAATTTTTGAGTTTTACAATTTGCCATGTATTTTGCTAATTATTTTACATGTACTGTCTATATACATCTACTAAATTGTTGTGGATAGGATGTTAATGAGGAAACTGACACTGAGAGAGGCTAAGTAACTTGTTGAAAGTCACAGAAACAATATGTGATGCAAGGATACAAACATAGTCGTACATGATTGTAAGAACACAGGAGGATGGATTCTCTCCTGTAACTTAATATAACCCTCCAATGAGAACACTGCGTAGTAGAAGACCAGCATTGCATAGTATGATTAAAATGAGTTTGTGGTCAGTTTACAAGAAGTGGTGTAGTTCTGCATGATATTGGATAAGTCATTGAACAGCTGGATTATACCATGTACCACACTAATGCAGTGTTTATAATAAGGAAACTGTGTGTGGTGGGGTGGTGTATGGGAACTCCATATTTTCTGCATTATTTTTCTGTAAATCTACAACATCTCTAGTAAAAAAAGTTTTTTTTAACCATGAAAACGTTTCTCTAAAATAAAAGTAAAAATATTTAAAAATTAAAAAAAAACACACAACTAAAGCAGACAGTGGTTGTTAGCTGATCCTATAGTCATTTACAAATATCTTGTCCTCCCACTGGGGATAAAAATTGTAATTATTCACTATCTACCCCTTTCTGATAACAGAAGCTGTGTTACACAGTAATATTCAATAAGACATAAGCAGGGGGCGGATGTGGCTCGAATGGTTGGGTGTCCGTCTCCCATATGGAGGGACCTGGGTTCGATCCCCAGGACCTCCTGGTAAAATAATAAAGAAAAATATACAAGGTGTGCGGGCCGCCAGGCCCCATGAGCTGGCGCGCCAGGCCCTGCTGAGCCACGCAGCAAGATGATGACATAACAGAAGAGCGACACAAGGGAGAGCCAAGATGAGATGTGCCGAAAAAACCAGTAACTAAGGTGGTGCAAGTGGCAGAACACCTCTCTCCCACATCAGAGTTTCCCAGGATCGAATCCCGGTGAAGACAGGAGGAGAAGCATGAGAAGAGAGGGCAGGAAACAGACACAGAGAATTGCCCAGTGAATGGACACAAAAACACCGAAAATGGGAGGGGGGGGATAAAAATGGATAAAAACTAAAATAAATAAATATTTAAAAAATAAGAAGAAGAAGAACTAAGCAAAATTCTGTTGAGGATTTTTAGATCTAGATGTGGCTGGTTTTACCTTCTCCTTTGACACCTCACACCTGCTCTTGAGCAATGCTTAGAGTTGCTTCAGAAAACTGCAACAATGAAGGAAAAACCTAGAGTATCACAGATATTCTAGTTTAGCTTAATGAGCCACTGAATCAAAGCAAGCATTGACCTAGGACTGTTAGCTATGTGAAATAATAAATTTCTATATGTTTAAGCTGCATTTAGAAGTGTTTTTTTTTCCTGTTTCATGCTTAACAAGAATGCATAAAATACAGGATTCCCATATACCACCCTATTATTAATACCTTGCATTGGTGTGGAATGTTTGTTACAAATGATGACAGTCTATTTTATAATTGCACTATTAACTATCACCTACAGTTTAACTTAAAGTTCACTGTGTAGTCTAGTTGCATGGATTTAAAAAAATTTATTCTGTTAATTTAAAAAAAATTATTCTGTTATCATATATACAATCTACGATTTCTCCTTTTAACCTCATTCAATTATATAATTCAGTGTTGTTAATTACGTTCACAATGTTATACTACCATCACCACCATCCATTACCAAAACATTTCCATCATCCCAAATAGGAACCCTGTATACTTTAAGACTTAACTTTCCCAACCCTACCTCTACCCCTTCTCCTGGTAACCTATATTCTAGATTCTGACTCTATGAGTTTGCTTATTCTAATTAAGCCAGATCCATAAGATTATACAATATTTGTCCTTTTGCATCTGGCTTATTTCCCTCCACATGATGACATCAAGTTTCATCTATGTTGTGCCCTGTATCAGGGCTTCATTCCTTTTAACAGCTAAATAATATCCCATCGTATGTATATACCACATTTTATTTATCCATTTATCGGTTGATGTACACTTGGGTTGCTTCCAATTTTGGCAATTGTGAATAACGCCACTAGAAACATCAATGTACAAATATCTGTTTGAGTCCCTGATTTCAATTCTTTTGGGTATATACCTAGTAATAGGATTGCTGGGTCATATGGTAATTCTACACTAACAATTGCGTTCTTTAAGCAACAAACAAATGGAAACTAATGGTAAAAAATTTATATACACATATATATGCATATACAATACTTAGAACAGCATTTAAAAAGCATTTATTTGTGTAAATGTGTGTTTCCTACTACATTGTGAGTTTGTGCAAGGAAAGGACTATGTCACATTTTCCATCATATTCCAGTTCATGGATTAAAATAAGATACTGCCTGTATTAGTCAGCCAAAGGGGTGGTGATGCAAAATACCAGAAATCGGTTGGTTTTTATAAAGGGTATTTATTTGGGGGTAGACGCTTACAGTTACCAGGCCATAAAGCATAAGTTACTTCCCTCACCAAAATCTATTGTCACATGTTGGAGCAAGATGGCTGCCGAACCCTTAGAATTCTCGGGCCTCTGGGCCTGCGACTACAGACAAAGGAGGCTCCAAGGATCTACCACTCCCGGAAAGGGGGAAAAGAGGGACACAGCCTTAGGCTGACTCAGGTTCTGACCCGCAAATTTGGGCTGCGGAGCCCCACGGACCCTTCGACACGGTGGTTTACCCTGGGAGCCTAGGAAGGACTGGAGAAATCCGACCCTCGCAATCTCCCTCTCTTCTAGCCTGGACTAATTGTTGAGGACTCCACAGGAGAGGGGAGAGAGACCCTGGGGCTGACCCTGCTTTTGACTCCCAAGATTGGTCTGCCCTGTCCCGAGAGTCCATCCAGGCTGGGAGGGGCTGCGCCATTGTTTGCCTTGGAGCCTGCAAAGGACTAAAGATATACAAAACTCCCAGTCTCCTCCGCTACTAACAAGGACTGATTGTTGAGGATTCAGAGGGGAGAGGAAATATTTCCTAGCTGGGAAAAGGGAAGGGGCTGCCAGAGAAGACTGGAGAACTGTCTCCAAAAGTTTAAATTATAAGGCTCTTAGCCTCCAGACAGGAAGCTCTATCACACTGATCTGGTCTGTGTCACAACAAATACACTCCGACCAGGCATTGAATTGAGAGCTGCCAATGAGCGCCATCTCCTGGCAGACCAAGGAAGTGCACATAAGAAAATTAAACAGTAGA
>JAQZBX010067120.1:0-15986 GCA_029593785.1 Cabassous unicinctus
TCTCATTATCACTGGTTTAGAGCAACTTGATTATGATGTGTCTCAGTATAGCTTTTTCCTATTTCTTGTGCTTGGAATAACTTAAGTTTCTTGGATCTGTGAGTTTAAAGTTTTCTGGCTATTTTTTTTTTCCAAATAATTTTTCTATACCCTTCCCCCTCCTTCAGGGACTCAAATTAGGCCTCTTTAAACTGTCCCACAACTCACTGAAGGCATTCATCCTTTTAAAATTATGTTTTTTCTGTGTTTCATTTTGTATTTTCTATTTCTATAGCTTCATATTCACTGTTTTTCTTCCATAATGTTTAGCCTAATGTTAATCACATCTAGTGAATTTTAGACCTCAGACATTTTAATTTTCATCTCTAGAAGTTCAATTTTATCCTTTTTTTATATAACTTTTTCATCTCTACTTAAATTTTTGAATCTATGGAATATAGTTTAAGGACTATTTTAATGCCTTTGTCTGCTAATTCTAATATTGGTGTTAGTTCTAAGTTCATTTTGGTTGATTTTCCTTCTCATTATGGGCTTTATTTTCCTACCTCTTTGTATGCCTGGCAATCTTTGTTTGGATTTTACCCTCGTGGTGTTGGATATTGTTGTATTCCTATAAATATTCTTGAGCTTTTTTCTTTAAATTACTTGGGAAAAAAACTGTTTTGGGTCTTGCTTTTAACATATATTAATCAGACCCTGAGTACCATTTAGCCCAGGGCTAATTATTTCCCATTACTGAGGCAAGACCCTTCTGAGTACTTGTTTCAGTTTGCTAAAGGCTGCCAGAATTCAATATACAAGAAATGGGTTGGCTTTTACAATTTGGGATTTATTAGTTTAAAAGCTTAGAGTTTCAACGCCAAGAAAAATGTCCAAATCAAGTCTTCATCAGGCGATGCTTTTTCTTCCCGAAGACCAGCTATTAGAGATCCTGGAATCCTCTCTCATATGGCAAGGAACACAGAGGCACCTGCCGAGGCTCTCCCTCCTTCCCCAGGCTTTCTTGCCTTCAGCTTCCTGCTTCGTGGCTTTCTCTCTGCTTCTGTGTTCCGCTGATTTCAGCTTCTGTCTTCCAGGGCTTTCTCGCTCAGCTCTCTGAGCTCCTGTGTGTCTCTGCAGCCCCCACTCTCTGTATTCATCCTGCTTATGAAGGACTTCAGTAAGAGGAGTAAGACCCACCCAGGGCCAGGCCTTACCAAAGCAATCTAATCAAATAGTCCCACCTACCCTACAATAGGTCCCCACACAAGAATGGACCAGTTTCAAGAACATGATTTTCTAGGGTACATACAGTTCCAAACTACCACAGTACTCTGATCATACCCCATGGGTCCTGAAGTTTTTCAGTCTAATTGGTGGGCACAGGCACTATTCTCAGCCCTGTGTTAGTGCTGACCCCTGTTAATTCCAGTACTCTCGAATGGCTATTTCCCTGATGTTTTCCACACACACACGCACTGGATCAGTACTTAGTCAAAGGGTACAGAAAGGGACCTCCTACACATCTGCAGTTTTCTCTGTGCAGCTCTCTCCTCTCTTGTTCTCTGTTCTTGTGAACTTTGGTGGCCATAGCCTCCCCTAACTCTTAACTCCTCTCCTCAATTCAGGGATTCTTGGGCTCTACCTGGATTCTTTCTCCACATGCTGTGACCTGGAAATTCCCCTAAGGCAGTAAGCGAAGGCTACATAGGGCTCACCTCTTTTATTTCCCCTCTTCTCACAGATCACTCTCTTTCATTGCCTGATGTCCAGTCTTGAAAAACATTGTTCCATATATTTTTATGGGTTTCTTTTTTGTTGTTATTGTTGTCCAGGTGGGAGAAGTTCATTCCCTGTATGTCTGTTTTGGGCTTAAGTATACGTCCCAAAATTGTAATTTTTAAAGCCTTAGAAACTGAAAGAGTCTTATATTCTTGAGATAATTAAATCATAGAATCTCAGTCTTAAGTTTTAAAACTATAGTAATTTGGAATCTCCGCTTTCTCAAAGGGAGTGAATATTTTCTGATAATGATCATCATCACTATTTATTAAGTACAGATTGTTCCAGGCGCTGTGCTAAGTGCTTTTCACACATTATGTCATTTAGTGTCCATGACAACCTGTGATACAGGAACCACTAATTTACCCAATCTTATAGCTGAAGAAAATGTTACATCAAACTGAACTGCTGAAGGTCAGACCCCACGTAAGCAGCACAGCCAGGGCTTGGCCCAGATCTCTCTACCTCGGAAACCCATGCTCTCAGTCACTCTGCTATTCTGCCTGCTCTTGGGCATGTCAGCTGAGTGCTTGTCCATCCTCTCCCTTCCCCCAGTCAATCCATCCAACACTGGACACACCCCTCCTTCACAGAGCATCGACCAATGGCCCCAAATATGCCTTGAGAGATGCCACAAAAGAAGACAAACTTTCACCCAGGACTCCTGTAGGAAGAGGGGAGCAGCTACCTGAAGTGGGACAGCAATTACCCAGGAGTGGAGAGCCTTGGATATGGAAAGCCTTATATGCAGCCCATTCCTGGTAAAAGATACAGAGTTTTATGCTGAGCTGAAGGGGAAGGAGAGCATGCTCAAAAGACAAATGAGAATAAACCCCAGAACACCGAATGGGTGGAGGGTGAGGGGTGAATTTATAATACAGAAACAAAATTCTCCTAGGGTCAGAGCTATGGAGCCTAATAAGATTGGACTCATAAGTGCTGTGCCTTTAATTTCTTGGCTCTTCTCCCCACAAACTTATTCTACAAAATGTGCCCTGTGCCATCCACCCTCCCAGATGGCTTTTTAAGTGAAGCTGTTTGTTAAGTGGGAGATTGAGGGTGAGAAGACCCTGGGGGAGGAGGTGCGGCAGGAACAGCAAGTGTGGGGAGGAGGTGCGGGGAGAGCCTTGTGCTAGTGGAAGAGCAGATCTAGAAACAGCAACGCCCACTGCTGAGGGTTCCTGAGCAGTACATCAGGTGCCAATGCCACCTCAGGACGAACGGCCAGGTTTTCCAGAGAAGATGGCATTTAAGCCAGGACTCTGCGGGATGCAGAGGAGTTCACTGGGCAGTTGAGGCAAAGCATGGGAGAGGGCATTTCAGGCAGTGGGCACAGTGTGAGCAAAGGCAGGGAGAAAAGAAGCAATATCAGGAGTGCAAGAAACCCCAAGGAAACTGGCAAAGCTAGGGCACTGAGCACAAGACAGGAAGTGAGGAGACAGGAAGCAGCCCCGGGCTTCCGCCCGGGCAGGCTCGCAGTTATCCTATTGAGTTATCATTGACCTGGTCTGAGATCCTCAAGGCCTGGGCCAAGTTCCTCCGTTCAGAGCCACATCCTTCCCCTCCTTAATCCCTATACAACTCCCCTCGATGGGCAAATTCCAAAGATTTAGCATGGTTCTGCTCTCCCCAGCCCCAGTTTCACATCCCTTGCCTCAGTTTCCCCAAATAGGCAAACATAGCAAGTAGAACAGATAATACCAGGGCTGGGGTCGGCCAGACCTGCGTTCAAATCCTGGCTCAATCTCTGAGCTTTCTGGCATTAGACATTGCCTCATTTTCCTTATCTGTAAATGGAGAAAATAGCACCCACCTGCACTCATTTCCTATTGGTGCGGAAACAAATTACCACAGACTTAGTGACTAGAAACAACATCTATTTATTATCTTCAAGTTCAGGGGGTCAGAAGTCTACAAGGGGTCAGCAGGACCATGTTCCTTCTGGAGGCTGCAGGGCAGGATCTGTTTCCTTGCTTTTTCCAGCTTCTAGGAGCCTCCCGCATTCCTGGCCTCTTGGGCCCTTCCTCTGTCTTCAAAGCCAGCGGTGTAGCATGCCCCAGCCTCTCTCTGTCTCTGGCCTCTGTGTCCATTGTCACATCTCCTCTAACCCTGACCCCCCTGGCTCCCTCTTACAAGGACCCTTGTGACTACCTGGATAACCTGGACAATCAGCCCATCTCAAGATCCTTCACTTCGGCACATTTAAGCCCCTTTTGCACGTAAGGTTACGTATTTATGAACTCTGGGAATTAGGATGTGGACATCTTTGGGAAGCCATTATTTTGCCTACCACCACGCAGGGTTTTGTGAAGGTTAAAAGAACTAATGCATGTAAAACATTTAGCATAATTCTAGGCAGAGAGTGAGTGGGATTTTTTCATTTTTGTTATTATTTTTCACTATGCTTTTATAAAATTTTCTGTAATAGGGACCATGCTTTTATTCAGCTTCTTTTCCTGTTCACTATTATATTGGGAAGGTTTTTTTCACATCATTAAAAAGTCCTCAAAAGTATCCTGCTAATAACTGTGGTATAGACCAACCCCGATATGCACCAAAATGTACATCACCGTTGTTTAAGCTCATCTACTTACAGGGCTACAGTGTTTCACTCAGTATATGCTGATGATGTCTCATCATCCTGTTGCAATTAACATCTTGGGAGTGTTATATGCCTAAATCCCTGATCACTTCCTGAGGACAGATTTCTAAAAGTGGAATGGCTTCACCAAAGGCTCTAAATACATACATCTTGTGATATTGATCTCTCGATCACTTTCCTGAAAGATTGCCGTTATTGACACCCTGTCCGGCTGCACTGCGTGATAATGTCTGTCTCACCACACACTCACTGCACTGAGCACTACTGTTTTATTTGGTTTCACTGATTTGATGGGTCCCAAGTGATATTTCCTTGTGCCATGAGCACAGGGAGTCCTGCCGGCCTGTGTCTCCTGTTTCCTAGCAACTTGATAATGAAAGCAAATTCTGAGGCCTCCAGGGACAGGGATGAGAAGAAGTCTGCAGCGGAGCAGCAGGAGGCCAAGAGGAGCTGGTCCTCATCCCAGCTATCCCAATCCTGCCCTTACCTGGCAGGGGCCTTGGGCACGGCCCTTCGCCCTCCCGGGTCTCCGTTTACCCACCTGCTGCCGTAGCCTCCCAGCTGGCCTCCAGCACGTCCAGGGCCTAGAATTGGGCCTGGCACACTGCAGATGCTCAGAGAATATTTGTTGAAGCCTGAACTTCCAAGTGCTCTTTTACAAAGACAACTTGACCGCATAATTATATTGCTTACATTTTCTGTGTGTGTGTGTGTGTGTGTGTGTGTGTGTGTGTGTATCTCAAGAGATTCGTTTTAAGGAATTGGCTTATGCTGACAAGTCCAAAATTTGTGGGGGAGGCCGTCGGCAGGCTGGAAATTCAGCAGGAGATGCTGCTTCGGTCTTGAAGCAGAATTTCTTCTCCTGAAAACCTGTTTTGCTCTTCAGGCCTTCAGCTGACTCTATGAGCCCCCCATTACCAAGGCTGATTTCCTTATGAGCAGCTGATTGTAGGTGTTAACCACGTCAACAAAACATTCCAGCAACACCCGGATCAGGGCTAGGTTAAGTAACTCAGCCCTATTGCCCATACCCACTAACCACCACTGGTGGTGACCGGGGCCCCTGGCAGGGAGACACGGAGACTCTGTGGGCCCTCGGAAAGCATCCCTCCAGCCCACATCCCAGCGCAGGCAGGAGGAGAGCGCACCCTCTTTGAGGCTGGTCTCCGTGTCAGTCCTGGAGCTGACTGTGTGAGCACCCACTCCTCACTGGGCCTCTGCTCTCATGAAACCCTGCAGCAGGCCCAGGGCCCCAAACTTCCTCTTTCCCCCAAGAGTCGGCCCCGGCGTCTGCTTGCCCGGTTTGGCAGTCCGGGTGGGGCCTTGGCCAGAGGGATCTAAAGAAGCTGGAGCAGCAGAGATGGCTCTGCCCTCTCCAGGAAATATGGAAAGCCACCAGTGGGATGCCTGTGGGTCAGGGAGGCGGCCTGGGAAACCCCACCACAAGCAAGTTGAAACTTGGTCACACTAATTGACCAAGGGCCCCAAGGAATCACCCATTGATTTTGAGGTGACCCATCAGCTGGGGTGAAAAAAACACCAATTGTGCTTGCCTGAGTATCCTAGCATGTGACTCACCAGCAGGAAGGGTGCTCCTGAGGGACCCCCAAATCCAGCAGCTCGGTCTGGTGCCATGCAGTCTCCAGGCATGCCCTCATTCATGCCCTCTTGGCAGGTCCGGGACAGCTGCCTGGGTCCCGGGGACACAGCCAGGCCTCCCGCTCTCCCAACTGCCCCAGCTCCGCAGATGCCTCAGACCCTCTCCCCCTGAAGGCTATGGGGGTGCACAGCCCCTCAGGGTGCAGCTCGACCACCCTGGCCGCAGGCTGAGATCACAGAGTGCTGGAGGTCACAGACTGCCAGAACAGCAGGGACTCACAGGCTTTGGGGGCGCCCTGCTGGGGTGGGAATGCTGGGCCCACCACACATCAACTCCTCAGCCCCCTGACCTTTCTGCATCTCAAGGGGAGAACAAACACAACTTCCCCCCACGGTGGCCAGGACACGCTGGCACCTGCCTCAGGGTCCTGTGGTGAGGTGCGCTGGCTCGAGGTCCCCCCTCAGACTCCCATGGTAAGGTGTGCTGACCTGGGGTCCCCCCTCAGGCTCCCATGGTAGGTGCCCCTGGCCCAGGGCCGCAGCCCATATGGTCAGCTAAACCACCTGCAGAACTTTCCTGAACCAGGACAGTGCCCTACCTGGACTAGGTCCCAGCTCAAGGAGGTGAGCAGGCCAGGGCGAGGGCCTGAACAAAGAGGGGCAGCTTCTGGGGACTTTTGAGTGTTAAAAGCACCTCCAGTTGTGCTTTCCAGCTCCTCAGAGCCTCTTCTCCAGGTTCACATCCTTTGGTGAGGTTAATTACACCAAACAGCAGGGCTGGGACCTTGGTGACACTCGGTCACAGGCCACTGGCTGCACATGGTCTAGTACTTCCACCTTTGGCTTGAGCTGTCCATACGTGTGTCTTTGCTTAGTTCCTCTTCAGTGTACTTCATGCAGGTGCAGCTACGTGGTGCTGGAGAACCTAGACTGCGACCAGACAGCCTGGGTATGAATCTTGGTGCTGAGACTTAGTAGCTGTGTTAATCTGGGCATCTTACTTAACCTCTCTGTGCCTTAGTTGCCCCCTCTGTAAAGTTCTGATAATACTGACTGCTTCACAGGGTCATGGTGAGGAGGAAATGAGTAAACCGTGTGTGAAGTATTTAGAGCAGCTCCCGGCACTAATCCTGACCACATAGGTTCTTGCTATTATTATTATTACTGAAAACACTAAAAAGGTGCAAAGAAAGAGGGTGAGCCAAAAGTACTACATCTTCTGAAAAATAATCCTGTGATAAAGAGCAAAACTTAGACATTAACTCAGAAATGTGCTTTGCTCATTAATTAGCCTCACCTCTTTCACAATCTATTCCAGAGAAAGCAGAGAAGACATGAAAACTGGTCAGCTTAGCTATTTCTAATATGGTTTAGTGGGAAAGATTGAGATTACATACCAAGACTACATTTTTGAAGGACTTAATTCATCCCAAAGCTTTTTCATCATTAGGAGGGCTGAATGCACACCCTCAAGAGTTAACAGTATTCCAGATATTCTCTTGGAAGCACTTGATTTCCTTCCTTTCCTCTTTCTGAGTGGATGAAAATCCCGTTTTGAAGGCTCTTAGCTTTATTTTCTCTCTGCTTTATTCCCTGTAATTTTATAACCACTAGCTGCTAGCTGTCCAGCCATATAGTTCCAGCTGAATTATGATTACAACCCCATGTTCATATCCAAATTTGCTGTATGCCTGAAATAGTGCTACCACTGGTGGTGTTTTCCTCTTACAAATATTTTCAGGTACTTTGTCTTCGTACCTTTGGAACAACATGCTTTCTTGCAGAGTGCCTATCTTGTAGCGAGAATCTTCCTGTGATGCAATGTCTTCTGTGTCATCCACTAGTGTATCACAGGATGCAGAAGGCATCTTCTCTTGATTTTCTGCACTTAGACTCAAGTCCTCTTGAAAGATAAATCAGTTCAAAGAATGAGAATCAACATGACACTCTCTGGAAGCCACACAGACTTTAGATGGAGTTCGCCATCCTTGGCCTGCTCTTGAGGACCATTTAAAGCTCCTCGTCTCCAAGAGCCTCGGCTTCTTGCTCAGGATCTCTGCCCACCCCCACAGGGAGGCACCAATGGGCTCCCAGCCCCTCTGGCTTCAGAAAGGCTTGGCTGTTAGAAGGCAGTCGCCGGAGATGAGAGGGCAGGAGGAGCGAGGCCAGGCGTTTATCTCCCTGATGCCCTCCCTGCACTGTCACCCCGAATCAGCTGCATCCCTCTTCCTCTGGCCCCCGGTGGGCTCAGGAGGCCCTCCCGGGGGGGACTCTCCTCTTGCTGGGTTCTGTGTCTGCCCCTCCCGGCCTCCCTTCAGGCCTAGGCTTGGTAAGGACTCCCCCTGCTGCTAGCCCTGGGGTACTGCACCATGCCTTGTTGGGTTCCCTAACTTCCTGCAAACCCTTGTCAACAGTCTCGTTCTTAGGCTCCCCACGAGCACCCTGTGTGAGGGAGCCCTCTGTCTCCTGCAGACACCCTGATTAACACTGTACCCCCCACTTCTCTTCACCACCCTCTGCTCTGACCCGTCTGCTCACTGACTTTACGTCACAGCCTCTGCCTCCTCTACCCAGACTCACCTCCCGTCCTCGGACCTCATAGCCCTCTGGACCCCATGGCTGGGGCACCCCCCACTAGGCCTGCATGGCCGCTCATGTTTGAGCTGCTGTGGAGGTGAGGCACAGTTTGGTGCACTGGGGCTTTGGAGGCAGGACCCCACATCCACCACTCGCTGGCTGTATGAGTTTGGGCAAGTCATTTCCCTTCTCTGAGCTTTGAGTTTCACACCTGTGAAATAGGCATGACTACGTGGGCTCTGCATATAGAGGCCGACCCCAAAGCTCCTTCTGTACAGGCAGCACCTATTGTGGGGTCCCTGTGGTGGACGGCACTGTTTCCCTCACCCACAGACAGCCTCTCGCCCGCCCACGGGGAAGGGGTGAGGTGGATCCATGAACCACAGCCTGCTGGCTCGGCCACTTTCCAGTCATGTGGCCCAGACCGAGTGACTCACCTTTCCCAGCTGTGAAATGGGCTCATAAAGGACCTTCATGTTAATATAGGATGGTTTGGGGGATTAAGTGAGGCTAATTACTGTCTCAACTCTTTTGAGTTTCCTTCATGGCTTGTACCTCCTTCTACCACTGTTTTGTTTGTTTGTTTTAGGGCGTTTATTTCCATCTTCTTCACCTCAACCTCAGCCCCATGCAAGTGGGGGCCGTGTCTGCTCACATATGCATTCTGAAACCCGGATTTCTCAATCCCAGTTGACTCTCTACGCCTCTGCATGGGCTGAGCACATAGTAGGTGCTCAGTGGAACGTTGTGAAGCAATGAATGAATATGTAAATTGCCTGATACACAGTAGGTGCTTGGCAGAAGTGGACATTTGAGTGTTCTCCAAGTCCCTGCACGCACATTGGGTGACCCTCCTGGGTCCACTCCCCTGGCTCCCGACGCTCTTGGCACCACCCCTCCACCCCCAGTGCTGCTTCTGTGCAGGGCGACTGGAGGGAACAAGGGCATTTTTGCCTGATGGAGCCTCCCAGGACTTCCAGGTGGGTGTCCTTTACAAGCAGCCCCAGGCTGGCTGTGGGCCTGGCCCCTGGAAGCATCACCGTCAGCCCTCCCGGGTCTCCCCAGCTAGTCGCGTCTGAGCGAGTCATTCCAGAGTGAGGGCACAGCCCTTGGAGCCCCCTCGTCAGGCTCATCTCTCTCTCCTCATGCCTCCTGCAGCCCAAGGTCCCACAGCTGGTCCGAGGCCGACCCTGCTCTTGAACACAGGTCTGTCTGACGCACAGAGCTTCCAGCTGCTCAGCTACACCCTCTGCCCGGTGGTGCCCACACACCTGGTCTGAGCCAGCCCTGGGCCTCCATGTGCAGGACACCCCTTACCCCATGAAGCCCCTGGAAGTCCCCCCTTCTCTTCTCCAAGGGAGACACCAGGACCTTCCCCTGCCCCTCCCCTGACCTGGCTTCTGGGCCCCTCACACCCTAGGCTTCTCTTCTAACACACCCTATATCAGGGTCCCTCTGGCCATGTGGGTCCCAGAACTGAACACATTCAAACTTGAATTAAGCACCACTTGTGTGCCCAGCACCTGCCCTCAAGTCAGCTGTCCCAAAAAGAGCATCCTCCTCCGCTATAAACCCCATGTGCCAAAAGTCTCAAGGTCTTACTTGCCCACTAAGCACATTCCTGCCTCAGGGCTTTGCATTGGCTCTCCCTCTGTGTGGAATGCTCTTTTTGAATGGCTCGCTTCTTCACTCATTCAGGTCCCTGATCAGAGGTCTCTTCATGAGCAAGCCTGTGACTATGGGGGATCTGGCCATGTCAGGGGTTCAGGGAGGGCTTTGTCCAGGGGAAGAAAGATGACAGGAATCCACTTGAAACACTGTAGAGGGGACCTGGGTATTTGTCAAGGGTCTGGGCAAGATAATGGTTAAGTTCCCTGAAATCCTAAAATCCTGGAATTCTGATTTCAGATTTTATAGTTTTAAGACTCTACTAAGTACAATTCAAAGATTTGGAAGTCTAAGACGCAAAGATTTTAGCACTGTCAGGTTCTCAAATGCTGGGATTCTCATGTACGAGCTTTTGCTGTTGGAGAAAGGCCCATCAGTACCTTCCTTTGGCTGGGAGAAGGGTTTTTTCCTTCCTCCCCCACCCACTCACCCACTGCCTTGTAAATGTTGCTCTTTGTGGCTTAGAGAATGTAAATTTATTCTGGCATTTCCAGTGTCACACACTTACCTTATCTGCATGTTCCAGTTTTTGGAATAAATATTAGGAGACAACTCTTTGGAGATTTTCTGTGTGTACATGAGCTAAATACTCTACCTAGTGGTTAATCCAGGCAGGAATTTTAACACAGGGCACTATTCCTGCACCAACTACAAGGCAGGGCTGGTAATTGGGACCAAGAAGGGCCCTTTGTGAGCAGAGGCTTGGGACAGAGGTGGGGACGGGGCAGGAGGGAGAGCGTTTTCTAGCCTGCCTGGGCCACATGTGCACAGTGGGGCGGTTCTCTGCCGCGCATCTGGGGGTCTCCGCATGAATTCCTGTGTCAGGGCAGCCCCTACCACAGATGAGTGCAGGGCACTGGGCAGGCTACAAAATCAGTCCAGCCAGGGCAGATCTCGGCTTTCCCACTCACCAGCTCAGCGGTGTGAGCCTGAAGCAGCCACTCAGCCTCCCTGCGACTCAGTTTCCTCAGTGTGACTGGCGATCCTGTCCACCCATTGGGTGGTTCTGAGGATTCGGGGAGACCCCGCCAGGCCCTCTGCTCAGCAGGCCTTGGACCCAGGATGAGCATCAATCCTGGCGAACACCCTACTAATGCCTCCTGGGAGCCAGGTCCCGCTTGGAGGGCTTTACCCTCACCGCAGCCCAGGGAGGGGCACCCTCATTATCCCCATTTCACAGATGAGGAGACTGAGGCACAGAGAGGTCAAGTAACTTGCCCAAAATCACACAGATGGAAAAAGGCAGAGCCAGGATTTGCAATTAGGCGGCTAGCTCCAAAATCCACAAATTTAAATATGACATTTAAATTTTTCCACCCTCCAGGGGGATGCCCAGAAGTTGGCCACAGTTCAACACTGGCACCCTGGGTTCTGATCCTTGTTTCGCTTTGCCCCTGATGCTCTAGTTTTGGCCAATCCACGACAAATGCAGTTTGTGCCTCCAGCCTCCGCTCGTGCTGTGCCCTCTCTCTAGGATGCCCTTCCCCTGCCTTGTCCATCCAGGGAACTCCTACTCACACTTCAAGGCCCAGGCATCATGGGGACAGCCTCTCCGCCACCCACCTGCACCCTGTGCGTCCTCCATTGCAGCACTCAGAGGCTGCCTGCAGGAGCTCTTCCTCACGACTGCCCTCTCTTCCATCAGTATTCATCGAATTTGTCTCCTGTCCTAAGATTCATATCCTGGGAGGGAAAAACAACCCCACGATGTTGGTATTTTGACAGCCATTTTAGAGCTAAGGAAACCTCCACTTAGAAAAGTTTTGCAATTTCCGGAGGCCACAAACCTATCTAGAAGGTGACAGTTCAGAACCTCTAATCCCAGCAATCTGGAACTCTAGCTCCACTCCAGGCTGCAAAGATCATCTTGTGAGAATTAATGGAGAAGCCATTCGGAGGCTGTAAAAATGTCCACTCACTTCATCGATGCCAGTCTGTCAGTTACACCTCCCTACAGCTCTGGGTGTGGGAAACCCTCCTCCTTCATGTACTCAGCAGGTGTGTCAGTTAAATATGACTTGATTGTGAAGAGCATTATGAGAAACTTGAAAGAGGTACATTTAGCCACTAGCTAATTTACTCAAAAGGGCAGGCAATGAACACGGAACCAAGTTATTACAGTAACCTGGCAGGCAGCATTTAACATTCTTTTTACCACTTGACTCTGAGACCCACTAGCTGCTGCCCAGTTCTTATCAATTAGCATTTACAAATCCCTGATCGGATGAAATTAGTTGGCCATAGTGAGAGAGGAGTTTGATCCAGGCCTGGGGTTCTGTGGTGCAGCTTAGTTGAGACTTTGGAGCAGAGAAAACTCTAAAGGAAGCACCTGCCGCACAGATGTCCTGGGGTCATTGTCTCCAAAATGGCTCACAGGGTTTCCATCTGGGCCAGGGCTCAGGCAGCATCTCCCTCACCTGCACCATGACCCCGGCCTCCTGTATTGCCCGCCACCCCACAGCGGCAGACTGGGCCGGAAATCTGCCAGGGCTCCCTGCCTCCCACCGACTCCCTGCCCCCCGGGCCTCAGCCTGGCATTCGAGGCCCTTCACAGTCTGCCCAGCCTTCCTTCCTCCCCAGCTCCCTCCACACACACCCTCGTATGAGGCACATCCAGCCTATTGGCAAGGCTGCAGCCCCCAGAAATTCTTGACCAGGCTGCCACCCAGTCTTAGGCCAGCCTAGGGATCCAGTGTGGGCCCCTTAGGCCTGAACTTCGCTCTTTTCCCTTCTCTGTTCCCCATGTGGTCCTCTGTTGCCTACACTATGAGGTCTGCAGCCTGCAAACCCCACGATATCAGGCGAGGGCCAGTCGAGACCCCACATACAGAAGACGAGAGCAGCGGGAAGGGGCTCTGGCCTGGGAGGCAGGGGCCTGGGAGTGAGTCCCCTTCCACCACACCTCAGGCAAGCCCTTCCCTTCTCTGCGCCTCAGCATTTTCACACTGAACGAAGGGCATTTAGGCAGATGATGTCTCAGGTCCTTAAATGTCTGTGAGTCTCCGAGGCAGGTGATAGATAATAATATTGTTGTTACTGCTACTGTGAAGATGACAAGCCCAGTGCTGATGGTGCACACACCCTGCTTGGGGCTGTGCCGGGCACTTCACACACACACACTCTCACCACACAACAGCCCGTGCCAGATGAAGAAACTGAGGCACAGAGGGACCCACGGCCTGGCACGGCCACGCAGTGCCCACCGTGAAGGAGCAGTATCCAGACACTCTGCGCCCAGCCCGCCCTGGTCGTCGTGGAGGGACCTCCCGTGCACGTCGCTGGGCAGAGGCAGAGGGAAAGGCTCTCCGTGGGCTTCCTGAAACCAGGGCCTTCTGCTCTGCAACTTGGCCTGACGGCTGCTCGGGGCCCATCTTCCTCTCAGCCTCAACTGGCTCCACATCACATGTGTTCTCATTCGTAAGATTCGTCACATTTAGTTAAGCATGCAAACTGCAGGCCCAGGCATGTAACTCAGCAACCCCAGGAGGCCCTTTGTCCCAACAGCAGTGCGGTGTCTGCAACGGGACCTGGGCCCCAGGCGGGACTGGGCAAGAACAGGGGAGTCCAAAGAGCTGGGGGCTGCCCAAGAGCTCAGCCCCCAGCAGTCCGTCTCCCACCAACTCAAGCCCCAAACCCAGGAGGTGATTGTTCCTGTCCTTTGCCCCGACATCTGATCCATCAGCCAGTCCTGCGTTCTCTCCCTAAACTACATAAATACCCCGCGATCTGGCCAAGCTTCTTCATCTACCAATATCTGGCCTGGCCAGTTCTGCAGGCGTCCCGCCCATCCCCCCTGGCCGCCCCCACCCCCCACCCCGCCACCACCCTGCCCCAGCCAGGCCATTCTCCCACAGGTGAGCTGGACAAACTCACCAATTGCCTCCCACGAAGCTGACAGTAAAGCCCCCCGTCCTTGGCTGGCCCACCCCTGCAGGACCTCGGCCCTCTGCCCACGTCAGGCCTTTCTGCCCCTGGCCTCTCTCCAGGGCCTCTGCTCCCCTGCACCCTCTATAGGAGCACCCTTCCCTGGCCCTTCTCACACTCTCAGATGCCAGCGCAAATGCCAGCCCCTCCGAGTGGACTTCTCTGAGCACCGCACGAAAGTCACACTCCCCCCGTGCCGGGGTCCTCGGGGTGCCCCTCCAGATCCTGTCCACCCTCCCCCCCTCCGCTCTGTGCCCCGGAGGCCAACCTTACAGACTGCATCAAGGGGCCCCTGCGCCCACGCTTCCAGCGGGTCCAGTCAAAGGGAGCCCCAGCAGATGAGGGAGGGAGGGATGGGAGGTGGAGTGTTTGATTCCCTGGCTCCCGCCCTGCTGAGCACGTGGGCTGACTCTGTCCTTAGACGGTGGGGTTCAGCTGCTGTCAGGTGGGCCCCTCCCACCTGCCCCTCCCCTTTTTGTCCCCTCCCTACTCAGCCCCTTCCCACATGGCCCCCCACACATGGCCATTCCACCCTGCTCCCCCATACTGCCCCACCCCACTCAGCCCCCTTCCCACACTGCCCCCCCACACATGGCCCCTGCACCCAGCCCCCTCCATCTCTGGGTTCCAGTAATTTCTCCTCCCCCTGCCCCTGCAAGCCTAAGCGTGGTGACAGGGCCCCTCTATTGCTAGGTGCCAGGAAAACCGCACTACCTCTGGGGCTTCCTTACTCCCTGCCCACACCTATGAGAACAGTCTCCTTTTTAAACTCACTTCAAATTCCCCAATGTGAGCATGCCGTCTCATTCATTCACCTCCTGCTGGATCCCTGACTGATGCACTTGTCATCGCTTCTACCTCATCACCCTGTTCCATGCCCCCATTGAGCTTCTCACGCTCTGAAGTTATTGCTTGTTTATTATCTGCATCCCCCCCACCAGAATATAAGCTCATATGAGCTCCTATGGGGGATTTATTACCTCATATGTCAGTGGAATAGAGCAAGCACATGCTCATTCCTAGTGCTGTGCTCAGCCTGGCAGGAAAGCTCAGCCAATTCTGGGAAAGTTCATTGTGAAATCACACTGACTTTTAAACGCTTTAACACGGCATTTCCCAAACGGGGATCAGAGGAGCACTCTTTGGGAGGTGTTAACAGTTGGCAACGCTACACTGACAGACGACGTTGGCCTTATTTTTCTTATTTCATCATGAGCCTGTGACAATTTCATCGCAGGCTGCCATAGCCTGAGGTTCAAGTCCACCCACTGGCCCCAACCAGGACTGGAGAAAGCCTCATTCACTGCCCATCCAGAGCCCAATGGCAGTGTGAGGCACTTACCCAAAAGGCTCTCCACCAAGCCCACCCCTCCTCTCCCCGCCTGCCCCTCCCCTTGCCTGCTCCAGGCTTGGAATTCTGGGCCCAGCCAGCACCCCAGGCCTGGGATCTGTGTTGACTGAGGCAGAGCTGAGAGGGCATCGGCTGAGGGTCAGGAGATAGAGTCCTGGTCCCTCTTCTGCCACCAACTCGCTCCAGGACTTGGGCACATTGCCTCCCCACTCAGGGCCTCAGTTTCCCCAAAGGCTCTGATGTTCCTTCTCCTGAGAATTCCCTCCTCCGTGAGCAGGCTGGACTGTATGCTCTCCCGGCACCCTTGCTGCTCTGAAGGTCAGGTCTTGCTCAGTTAGCCAGATAATATCAGGTCCTTTTGGTGGCCACATCTATATGAGCAGGTGAGAAAGAGGAAAAAAAATGTCAGCCAGATTATGATGCCTAATGACTGAGCTCAGAAAGCCAAAGGTCCACCCTCAGGCTGGTCACCGCTGGCCTGACTGCAAGGATGTGTTAGGTCCC